>CM047587.1:39318232-39389179 GCA_026184515.1 Peronosclerospora sorghi | reverse complement strand
TCACCAGTCTCGCCTACAACGGCGTGGTCGGAATCATTTCCGACGTGTGAAAGAGACGAACTACGGGTATCTTCGCTTGGAAGCACCTCGCGATTAACCACAGGGGTCTCTACCCCTACCACTGGAGTCGCCCCGGAGGAATCCACCTCTGCCACTGGTAACTCACCAGTCTCACCGTGTAATGGGGTGACATTACATAATTGATATTCAAGTTAGAATATCACTGTTAAATTTCAGACGCGTTGTCTGAAATTTAAATAAGAGATTATAAGTTATTATAATCTACGAAGGAAAATTCGATTCAGTATAAATACCGAATCATGAAGGTTAACTAATAGTACAGTTAGTTGAATACTTGATATCATTATATTAGTTAGGTAATTACTATACTATTAGATGCTAACCACCCATTAAATAAACACTCTTAATTTTGCGTTCTAGAACATAAGTGAATATTTATATTTACTTTTATTATAGGATTAGTTGTTATCAACTAATCCTACCCCTCTGGTATTGCGCGCTTCCTCGCACAACACAGTGTAAGCCTGTAACAGGATCAGTCCCGTTACACCTGGTAGCACTTTTTGGTCCGTACTAGCTACCACAGTTCCGTTCCGCTAGTTAACTAGCGGAGCGAAGATTAAGAGCCGCTCGGCATCATGTCGCGAGACATGACGCCTGCCGAACAAGAGAGAACGTTGGAAGTGGTGACGAAACACTTCCTCCACTTCTCGTCGCGTAGTAAAGACGCGACGGTAGAAATGGTTCGGTCCATGGGGACCAACATCATTACCTTCCTCCAGAGTAAGACCCCGGAGGAAGAGATAGAGGTGGTGAATCGCCTTAGGCGAAACCAGCTAGAAAAGCCAGCACGGCCCGCGCAAGACGCAGCGCGGACCGCATCTGCACCTGCAACGCATAGCGTTGAAGTGGTAAAGGCGCGAGTACCGCCCTTTACCGGCGAAGGGGTAGAGCCCCTTCGTAGATGGTTCGCAGAGGTCGAAGATGCCATCTCTGCGCAAAATATTGTTGACGAACGTCAACAGGCGTACTTCGCCACAACATGTCTGGGGGGCAGAGCCAGAGCATGGGCGATGAGTCGCAGAGCAACTGATGAATCTGCGTTCCTTACTTATAAGGAATTAAAAGCTGAGCTAAATATCAACTTTGAAGCTCCAGAAATGGAGCTAAGTAGTTGGCAGGAGTTCATGGAACTCCGGCAAGGTATGCTTGACCTTCAATATTACGCTCAGAAGACGCAATATTTGCTGTCAAATATTGTGTATGAGCCGGTGCCCCCTGCTATGCAGGTCACTGGCTTCATGAAGGGACTCAATGATGGTCCCGTCAAACAGAGTCTTTACCGGCACCCGCCAGATACTCTCAGGGATGCCATTGATATGAGCATCCGTGAAGAGTTCAGCATGCGATCAGCGTCATCGAATGCTGGGTATAGCCGAAGGGCTGAACAGCCCTTCGCTTTTGACATGCCGCAACAGCATGTCAACAATCAGCAGTCGGCCAGACGATGTTCACACTTCGTCTCAAGAAACAGCCACCCGCGCCAGAGCATGGCCGGTGGAGGTCCAGAGCCGATGGACCTATCGGTTGCTGTTGCTTCGAGCCCGAAGCAACCGAAATTTAAGAAGAATATTCGCTGCAATAGATGCGCGAAAAGGGGTCATTTTGCCTATGAGTGTATGGCACCGCGTCCGGTGCCACGCAGTCAGCGGACGGAACCGTCCGCTGGACGGCGACACCAACAGTGACATCACCCTGTTGTGCAAAAAACGAGAATCGCCAGTAGGGGCGGGGCGCCCTACTGGGAATGTTATCCCACATGCCGACATAGGGCATGTGAGGGTAATAGCCCCAGACGGGACTATGTCCTGTCAAAAGGTGCAGGGTGATGGTAAGCCTCTTATCACCATGGAGGTTAAGCCGCATGGGAGAGATGTCCCCATGCGAGCTTTGTTTGACACAGGAGCGTCAAACAATTTCGTTAGAACTCAGAGTCTAACGCTGTTGAGCTTTGTGGAGGTAGAAACCCCACGAAGTATGTTGTCAGTCCGGTTAGCAACAGGTGCAACCGTGAATATTCCAAAGCGTGTGATTAAAACACGCTTCGAGTTGAATGAACTGTCATTCGAGGATAAATTCATCGCCCTCGATTTAGATGACAAGTTCAATGTGATACTTGGAATCCCATGGATGTCCAAGTTCAAACCTTCGATCGACTGGGTTAACCTATCGATCGACGGCGGCGACCCACAGGATCTGATCACCCTGTGTGTAATCCGGCTGTATCAGAGGATACAACCGCAGCGTCAGACAGTCTGGTTGATAGCGATGGCACCACCAGGTCTGTTCTGACACGATCAGCGGAAGGTACCTCCGCTGGTGAGAGTCCAGAGGGACTACCACACGCAACAGAAGAGTCGTTGCGTGTTGTAGAGAAACATTCCACGGGTGATAAAGACCACCGTGAGAATGAAGTGATATTCACGGTGGGAAACACCCACCTTGAGAATGAAATAGTATCCACAGTGGGAAACACCCACTGTGCGACCGAAGGTTCCAACACGATGAAAGAATTCCGTGTTGATGAGAGTGAACTCACGATCGAGTGCAATCGTGAGCACAACTCCGTGGTGGCCAGTGCCCATGACGTTGCGTTAGCCATGCACACGGGTGATAAAGACCACCGTGTCGCAGAACAGGCGGCCGATCAGACGAGCACATCTGATCGCCAAGAAAATTCCATGGTAGGCAGTGGCCACCATGATGATGAGTTTCCGCACATGGTGAATCGTAATCACCGTGTAGCAGTCAATCAGACGAGTGTGTCTGATTGAATGGACACTTCCGTCGAGACGACCAACGTCTTGACGCAAACGGAGACCGGATTAGCTACCCAGTCTCTTTTGATGGAACACCCTCCGAAAGAAGGCTCTGAGGTGATGGCTCTTCCAGCGCTAAGATGGAAGAAGTTTATGAGAAACTTGCACGATGATCAGATCGAACAGATCTGTATTATCGTAGCAACAGATGATGTGGTGGATATTCGTTCACGAATATCCACATTACAAGTGGAAAACATTGGGAAAGAGGTTCACAATGATCAAACCAAAGTTCAGCGCTTTGAAGCGCAGAGCTGGGAGTCGCTTAAAGCGAACTCCCCATTTATGAGGTACTTCGAGAATACGCTGACGTATTCCCAGAAGAAGTACCTAGCGATCTCCCTAAGGATAAGGTAACTCGTCATGAGATTGACCTCGTGCCAGGCACGAAGTATTGCGTCACGCGGCAATGGCCGTTGCCGCGTAATCAAGTAAAAGCGATCGACGAGTTTTTCGAAGCTCGTCGTAAAGCAGGCCAAGTGCGGGAGTCTATCTTACCGCACTCTACCCCCACCTTTTGTGTGAAAAAGTCCACAGGTGGGTGGAGAATCGTTCACGCTTACAACAAGCTGAACGCAGCGACGGTACCGGCGCAGACGCCGATACCGCGAAAAGATGTCATCATTGATGGCATGTGCGGGAGCACCATCTTTAGTGCTCTCGATCTAAGATATGGATTTTATCAAATCCTAATGCGTGTGAAGGATATCCCTCTCACGGCGGTAAGCACCCCAAGCGGCATTCTTTGGGAGTGGCTTGTTATGCCGCAGGGGCTTCGGAATTCCCCTGCTACGTTTAACAGATGCGTAACGCATCTATTACTCCCGGTGCGATAATTCGTACCGAGTTATTTCGATAACGTGTTCATCCATAGTAAGGTTGAACACGATAAAAGCGATGTAGATGTCCATAGGGAACATCTACGTCGAGTGTTAGATCTTATGCGTAAGCATAAGCTCTATGAAAATCTAAAGAAGTGCACCTTTGGTGCACCTGAGATACGCGTTCTTGGATGCTTTGTGGGCAAGAACGGGGTGCGTCCTGATCCAGAAAAGATCAGGGTGATCGTTGAATGACCTACGCCAAACAACGTTAAGGAACTTCAAAAGTTCCTTGGGTTGGCAACATATTTGCACAAGTATTCGTGCAAATATGCTGGGTTAATACGACCTCTTTCTCAATTACTTAAGAAAGATGTCGAATGGCATTGGGATACCCAATGCCAAGATGCTTTTGATGCAGTCAAGCAAATCTTGACTGAAGCGCCTGTCTTGGCTATAGCCGATAACGAGCGTCCGTTCCACATCGTTTGCGACGCGAGCTATTTCGCTATCGGCTGTGCTTTGATGCAGCGTGGTCACGATGATCGTGATCGCGTAATCTGCTATCAATCGCGTCAGTTGCGCCCAGCGGAGCTCAACTATCCAGTGCATGACAAGGAACTCCTTGCCATGAAGTACGCACTGGCCAAGTTTCGGATCTATCTCTTGGGAGATATACCGTTTGTGGTTTACAAGGACCATGCGTCGCTACGCGCGGCCGTGAATTCACCACACATTTCTCAAAGAATGGCTCGATGGCTGTCATTATTTGCTGAGTACGACTTTACGGTTGAATACAAACCCGGAAAGTTGAACGTGATAGCGGATGCGCTATCACGAAGGCCCGATTACGAGAGGAAACCGTCCGTAACCGAAGGTGCCAGTGCAAACGCGATCCGTTGCACTGCTTTGTCGTCGTCAATTATACGACAAGTACGTGAGGAGTACAAAACAGACGAGGAGACACGTCTGTTAATTGATTACTTAAGTAATCAATCAAGTGACAAGCGCGACAAACTCCCAGAGTTCCTCCGCGCTTGCGTGCATCGATATCGACTGCACGATGGTCTGCTGCTTTACAGCACAGTCCAAAAAGATGAAAGTCGCATCGTCGTTTCAAACGACGATGATCTCAAACATCAAATTATGTTTGAGTATCATGATGCACCGATTTCGGGCATCAAGGTCGAGAGAAGACATACGCTTCTCTCGCACGCGACTTTTACTGGCTAAACCAGTACAAGTGGGTACGGAAATACGCACGCGCTTGCGAGATTTTCCAGCGCGTTAAACCTGCGCAGTCTGCACAGTCTCCGCTGCAGTCTCTGCCGGTTCTGACAGAGTGTTGGAAGTCCATTTCAATGGACTTCGTATTCGGTCTTCCACCCTACAATAGTCGGAAGACTGGAATAGTGGTCTTTGTAAACCGTTTCAGTAAGATGGTACATCTTACTGCAGTATCAGAGAATGTAACCGCCGCTCAAACAGCGCGGATATTCGTTGATACGGTATTCCGTTTGCACGGAATGTCGGAAGACATTGTCTCGGATCGAGATCCGAGATTTACAGGACGTTTCTGGCAAGAAACGTTCTCATTGTTGGGAACCCAGTTGAAGATGTCAACTGCGGACCATCCAGAAACGGATGGGCAGGCGGAACGGGTTAACCGCGTTCTCGGAGACATGTTGCGATGATACGCACAGGCCTTTGAACAGTGGAGTGACTATCTGCCACTCACTGAATTCGCGATTAAAATTTCGGTGCATGCTTCAACTAAGCATACACCGTTCTACGTGAATGCCTTAAGGCATCCACGAACCCCAGCTTTACTTGGCGGTACGCCAAATCTAAGTGGGGGAGGGACTCGCTCAAATTTTGAGCGAGTCAATGCGCAAGTTGCAACTGCAACTTGTGAACAAAACGATGGCCCTTCTACTGAAAGTACAGTAGAAGCGGAAGAAGCTTCAAATGAAACTGAAGCTGCATATGATGAATATGTGTCTGCAGGAATGGCTGCAGAAAATGAGGGCAACGCACCTACTGCTCAACCTCCGCCTCCCCAGATCGATAATCAGGGGAATAAGCGATACATTCTCGAGCGCTTGATCTCGAAGCGCTCGGTTCCTTCGATGAAGGGGCAGCGTACCGAGTACTCAGTACGCTGGCTGTGTTACCCCCAAGAGTTCGACTCTTGGGAGCCGATTGAGGTTCTGAGGGCCGACGCCCCAGACCTTTTAACTGAGTTTGAGAAGGAGTCTCAAACTCATAATGCGAAGTAGCATCAACACTAGGTGTTGATGCATTTAGGGCATCGATTAAGCCCTGAATCTCGGTGGTTACGGAAAACCCACCGTACCCCCGCAACTCCTTTTCTGACAGACGAGGAGCGCCCTGCGGACACCGCGGGCAAACGAGGTGAGAAGGTACACCACAGTTCAACCCTTCTTTGATGCAAGCAAAATGGATGTATTCCATTTTGCTTGTTCGCGAGTGCTTAAAAATCGCTCGCGCATTACGTGAACTTTATTCACGTAATCATCTGGGCATTTGTTGTAGTTGTCAACAAAAGCGTTCCAACTCTGAGTCAGGGAGTCTTTATCGTCCCTGTTCCTCCTTGACCCTATCCGGCTCGAATAATATCGAACCTGGAAAAAGAGGTCAATAAAGTACAGACGTCTATCGTCTGTACTTCGATCGAATCGACGTGACTGGATGTCTTCGCAGTCATCCAGCACGTTGATATCGAACAACGCATATTGGCAGTCCCGCTTACGGTGACCGCCACTGTTGGGGGCAATAGCCCATCCAGGGGTCCGAAACCCCACTTTTTACGGAACATGTGGTTACGTACGATGATACGCTTCTGTTAGAGATCTTTTAGCAGGCGGAGCACCGCCTGCTTCAACACCACGAGCCGGGGTTAAATCACTCCGACGTGGAGAAGTACTTGGTCCAGTTGGGGAGCTGCGTTCCCGCAACCACCTGTGATAATCATTGTCGCTGTCATAGCTGACAGCGACACCAGAGTCATCATCGCTGTTAGGCGATGAGCACCTAGCGAGTTTCGACTCGCTAGATCCTTTCGTGGGGACAGCTTTGCCCTGATCACTTTGTTCGGAGTCAGAACTTCCGAACATGGCCCTCTTGGCAACATGTCATTTGGAAGTTGCAATCGTGCGAGATGTTGCATTAGCAACATCTCCCTGTTCCTTGCCAGATGCCACCTTAGCAGCATCTGTGGTCGAAGACGGTACGTCTTCCGACCTTTGCGTAGTTGACGCTGCTAATGCAGCGTCACTGTTGTCATCAACACCTCAGCACCTAGTGCTGAGGCGGAGGAAGAAGCTCCTTCAATGTTTTCAGCAGCGCTCTTTAGAGTTCCGCCGCGTGCTTTGACCATCGAGTCGATGGTCAATCAGTTGGTGAATGCGAAATTCCGACCAACAAGTGCCACCTATGATTGGCCAAAATAATAATTATTATTGGCCAACCACCTTAAGTGGGGGGTGATGTAATGGGGTGCCATTACATAATTGGTATTCAAGTTAGAATATCACAGTTAAATTTCAGACGCGTTGTCTGAAATTTAAATAAGAGATTATAAGTTATTATAATCTACGAAGGAAAAGTCAATTCGGTATAAATACCGAATCATGCAGGTTAACTAATAGTACGGTTAGTTGAATACTTGATATTATTATATTAGTTAGGTAATTACTATACTATTAGATGCTAACCACCCATTAAATAAACACTCTTAATTTTGCGTTCTAGAACATAAGTGAATATTTATATTTACTTTTATTATAGGATTAGTTGTTATCAACTAATTCTACCCTTCTTGTATTGCGCGCTTCCTCGCACAACACAGTGTAATCCTGTAACAGGATCAGTCCTGTTACACACCGTTAACGGCGTGGGGATTAACCGCCGAATCCCCCTCGTTAAGAAACTCTTCCTTAACCTCATTGGGACTGATCATTTCAGACATCCGAATCTCTGGAATCTCACGCCAGAATCGCTTTTGCGATCGAGCAAAGGTGGGTTCATGACTCGACAATGCTTCACCTGACCGCGGGTGCGTTGAGCTAATGGACTTAGACTTCCAGTCTATCCGTGTCTCGTGGCGTTCCAGCCACTTCATGCCCAAAATGAGGTCATAATCCGACCGTGATCGAGTGGTTCACTACTCATTGCGGGACCGGAAGGTCCCGGGTTCGATCCCGGACCAAACTAAGTTGGTTGGTTTCAGAAAGTATAATGTGACGAAATCACCCAAAATGAGGTCATACCTCGAGTCCAAATCCAGGACTAGGCAATGTTCTAATCTGTCGAAGTCTGCAAACTTAAGCTTAAGGTCAATCGAGACCTTGGGTAAAGAAACCCGTACGCCCGTCGCAAGACGGACCGTGACAACGTCACTAGAACGTGCCTCTAGGGCCTCGGCATACAGCCGACCCTTCTCAACAGAAGCCCGTCTGACATAATTGTCAGACGCTCCAGAGTCTATCAAGACTCTCCAAGGCTTATCAAAGCCTTTCCCGTCCGCAAGGAATACCATCAACCCTGGCTGCTACACCAACTCGGTGCTAGAAAGCACCGTTTCCATCGGAGATTTGTGCTGTCTTCCCCTACCCTGGGGATTAACAGAACTGAGGGGATCCCACAGTAGGGCGCCCGCACCTACTGGGAGCCGTCGTTTCCCGACGGCTTGGGGAAGGGCTTTTTCCCCACCTTTGGCCCCTTTATAGCGAGTATCTCGCTGGGGGTTCCGCGGACATCTGTTCCGCAGATGATCCGTGCTTCCACACAGGAAGAATCTAGTGGCCCACGCCGCTGCAACATAGCTAAGATCTCCACCTCGAAGCTCTGTGAAAAAGAGTCAGAGTGGCTCTTAGCGGAAGGTTTCTCCTCCGCTTCGACCTGACTAAGGTCCATGGGTTCGGGACCCACCTTAGAGGAACGAAAGCTCCTTTAGGCGTTTAACGCCATCTTTAACGCCTCCCCCAAGGATTGGGGTCGGCATCGGAACAGTTCCTAACGTGCTGGCCCTTCTTTCAGGCCTCCTATGAAGACGGGGATGGACACATCGTCCGATTACGCTTTCGCGTACATCCCTGCCAACAGGGTCTTCAGCTCTTGGACATATGTCTCCAAGTCCCTAGTGCCCTGACGGCACCTCAAAAACGCCAGCTGTTTCTGGAAAACCAGATCAGGCGTGGCGTACATGTCCATAAGCTTTTGCTTTAGGACTTCCCAGTTTGGGAACACGCTCATGACCGCACCCGGACATGTAAACGCCCATGTACGGGCTTTGACCGTAAGATGGGTCAGTGCAAGTCCCACTTGCAGGTAATAAGCGGTCACATTTGCTGTGGAGAAGGCCGTTTCAACCTCTCGAAGCCACACATAAAGGTTGTCACCCTTCTCCCCGGTGAACTCCTTTACCTTAAATGATAATGGGGGACTCACCCCCGTGGAAAGACTTCCACCTAAACTCTCCTCATGGGCTAAGGGGATTAACCCTTGCCTTTACGGCCTCAAGGCCCTGCTCCACTAGGAGCTGCATGCCTTCGTCACCCAGTAAGAATAACATCCTGTAAGAGGCTTCCTGCTGGACGAGGGTTAACCTATCCCAATCGTCCTGATTCATCCCTTGCAGAGGATGCCATAACCTACCAACACAGGTGTTGGATTGACTACAAGTGCTACCAGATGTAGCCGGTGCGTACACGCACGGTGCGGCTAGCGCACAGAGGAAGACTTTCCTTTAAGCGGCGTTCGCCGCTACTTAGCCGATAAGCCCTTATAAAAGGGCTTAGTAAGAGAGAGCTCTCTTACTCGTGGCAAAGATTCCCACTTTGGTTTACTATTAGCTTTCGCTAATGCCTTAACACAAGGCACCCTTACTAAGGGTGTAGCTAAAGGGAGGACTCCCTTTACGCTACTGCACTCACTACACGCGCGACCGGTCGAGGTAGTGCGTCTGGTAGTCGGTTGAGTGAAATGTAAACTGAATGTATATTTAATATAATTAGCCTAAATTAATTTAAACTAATGTAAACTATATGTAATACTAAGTAGAACTTACTAAATTCGTACCTAGCTAAAATGTAGTGTACACCACCTGTGTACCAACACGTGGCTGGCTGCCACGCCACCACCAAGGGCTCCTGCCCTGATTAGTTAAAATAACCAATGGTCCAAAACCTTTCGGACCGGTCAATACTGACCCCAACCGTATTGTACTCACGTACACCACCTACTAAATGTGACCCGAATGTAACCCTGTTACAGGTCAATATTTGACCGTAACCGTTGTGTACTTACGTACACCAACGTAACCAAATGTAACCCTGTTACAATCGCGCATCAGAGCCATGTCAGACCCACTCAAGTTATCATTGACCCGTCCCACGGCGTCGGTCTAGCGCTGGCCACAAGTGTACACAAACGCGTCATGTATCCCGAAATAATGTAATTTCTGCCTGAAGCGTCACTTGGAGCTACGTTTGGAGGTGGTTAGTGTGGGAAGTTGACACGAGTTCAGGGAGCGTGCGGAAAACTTGTTTAATCTCAAGCCGGTCAGTGTTTGGTGTCTTACGCGCGTGTAGGAAAGGCGCCCTGAGTGTAAGTTCAGGGTGCCGGGGCTGAGATCTTTGGTGGAGATATAAAGATAAAAAAGGTGTTAATATAATTAGGGAAATCTTAAAACGAAGCCCGGGAGTCGTTTTAAGGGTTTGGGGTTTAGGGTTTAGGGTGGCTTTATTTTGTGAATTATAATGGGTTTTAGTTTTAAGGGTTGAAGGTTTAGGTTTTAGTTGATAGGAAATTGTAAAACGACACCCGGCAAACTTAAAACGACGCCGGGCGTCGTTTTACCAACTTCGTATAAATTAAAGATGGGTTTTGCTAGCGTACATACGGTATGTACGTACATACCCCCCCATAAACCCTAAACCCTAAACCCTGCAGGGGGTATACACGATACATACGGTATGTACGTTAGCAAAAGCCACTAAAGATTTAGTCCTAATTTTTAGGGACGGGCTAAACGGCAGCAAGTGAAAGACTAACCAGCAGCAAGTGAGGCAGCGACTAGGAAAAAACAAAAAAAGTACCAAAAAGGATATACTTTTACCTTTTTGGGACTTTCATGCGCGGTCGGCTGCTGCTGCTTTAACATCCTTTACGGACTTCCTGCAATATAACTCACTGGTGTCCTTGTCAAAGAAGCAGGATATTCTATGATACGCATACTATGATGCAGACAATAATGGGCAAAGATTTTTTACATTGAACACCTCTAATAATATAGAAAAGAAAAAATGCAAAGGACAAATGCAGGAGCTCATGATGGTAACGTGGTGATTGTTGGACAGCGCTTCGGTAACTGGAGTTCAGCGCTTGATAATCGTGGGAAGCTTTATTACCCATGGAGAACGACGTGCATTCCAACAATCCATAGTAATTGAACGTAATGGCGAAATGCACAGCTTTCACAAAATATCCTTTCGAAGCGAGATACATCACCGCTTTTTAAAACTCTTGGGTGATAAGTAGAATCTCAAAGTACAAAATGGCAGCAAAATTGCCACCCACTTTGTACGCCACTAGTAAAATGACTCGGCCTAAATTTCTGAATACTCTGGGCCAATGCTGTAATCATATACGTACTGTCGGGAATTTCACCTGATGCACGCTGAATAAAACATTGCGGTTGCCATAAATAATCCTCCACCGTCGTCATAATACGCGGCTCATTTGCGTTCACGTTACCAAATCAGGCGAATTTACCACACAGCGCTCAAAGATATCGGCGACACGAACGGCATCGATGGAAGATCTCACTGAACGGTGGTAACGGTCTCTTAAGCGCTCGAATTCAGCAAGGAAACGCTTTGAAAACGCCGTCATATCGTTAGCGCTGTCAACTGCAAACATATTTTTCTGATGTGCACGGTATTTCAAATCACACATGATGTCAGCGACAAGAGATCAGTCTTCACCATTAGACACACTCGATGCAAACTTGATCGCCTCGTCTTCACCCCCACTACGAAGAAAGTAGTACACAATCGCCCAAATGTTGTCCATGTTTGTATTGCTGGCAGCATACCGTGAGCTGTGCAGATGCTTGACGAATGCGCAAATATTAGAGACCAGGTCTGGAGTGCCACCAATAGCAAGATTGTTCTTCTGCAAAGTTCCGTGCACGAAAGCACGGAACTGGTTTTCCAGAAATACGCATCCTGCCCTGCTCTGACACCTACCTCTGACGATCGTGTCGCTCGATACGGTACTTACTTCATGGGCTTCCGTTCTAGCGCCTCGCCCTTGAGAATCTTGTCAATCTCGGCGCCAGACAGCGTCTCTTACTCTAACAAAGCTTTGTCCAACTTTTCCAAATCCGAGTGCTTGCTTAATAGGATATTCTTGGCGCGTTTGTACGACGCATCGCACAATTTTTTCACCTCGTCGTCAATGGTCTTGCGCGTCGTGGCACCTGTGTCATTTCCACGCAAATCGTGAAAGACCAATCCCACGTCTTCACTCATGCCGTATTTCGTCACCATCGCGCGCGCGACGTTCGTTGCTTGCTGAATATCTGACGACGCGCCACCCGTGATTTCGTTCTCACCAAACGTCAATTCCTCGGCCACACGACATCCCATACATACATCTAGTCGGGCCAACATTTTCTTTCGCGAAATCGACGCTGGTCGCCCTCAGGCAGCTGTGAAACCATTCCCAATGCCTGTCCACGTGCGATAATGGTCGCCTTGTAGACGGGATGTGCACCTGGGGTGTTGATCGCCACTAGCGCATGGCCACCTTCGTGATAAGCAGTAACTTTGGACGACTCAGGGGTAATCAAAGCAGACTTGCTTTCTGCCTCCATGAAAATTTTATCCTTGGCAAACTCAAACGCATCCATATCAACAATATCCACGCTTTTCATGGACGCACGCAGCGCAGCTTCGTTCACTATATTTGAAAGCTCGGCACCAGATATACCAGGCGTAGCACGTGCTAAAACATCGAGATCCACGTCCTTCCCAAGAGGAACTTCACTTCCATAGTACTCAAGAATTTCCTTGCGATCAGCTACGTCGGGCAAATCCACGGTCACGTGTCGATCGAACCGGCCCGGTCGGATCAAGGCATTGTCCAGGACGTCTGGAAAGTTCGTGGCACCAATGACAATAATGCCCTTGTTCTGATCAAAACCGTCCATTTCCACGAGCAGTTGATTGAGTGTCATCTTCATAGCCTGTCGTTTTTTGAGCGTACGTGTCCCACCGATAGCGTCGATCTCGTCCAAAAGCGGAGCAAACGTCTCGTTGCTAAGAAAGAAAATGCACAAGTAATATATTTGACTATAACTAAATTATAGTCTGATACAAATACAGAAACATTGAGTATACCTTTTTTGGTCTTGTACGAATATGTCCAACTTTAAATGCCTTTTGTTAAAATAGCACAGAAAACGTTGCGTTCACTTTGCACGATCAAGACTCACCTGCAGATAAAGTTTCAGCGTGGGAGGATCAGTGGAAGGTGTCAAACAGGTGCGCGCGCGCCGTAGCCGTAGAGAAGTTCAGTAGGCGTACTCATTATATAAAAGCAAAAGGAAAAGTATATATTATTTAAGGTTACTTAAGTAGCTATCCGGTACCTAACGCGACTTAAATCAGTAACCGCCGTAAACATGCAAAATGTATACCAGTGCAAACAGCCAATGGGATTCCACCATTCCGGAAGAGTGCAAAGCCAAAAATGGCTACACACTCTTCCAACACTCCTCCTGGAACACCGGAGGCTGCACCATCGTCACTGCAATCCTAGCGCTGCATGCAACACTTGAATCCTTGGCGCATTGAGGTCCTTGGTCAGTAGATCGGCTAGCATATCCACACTTGGCACGTGACTAGCTGAAACAATGCCCTTCCTCGTGAAGTCCTTTAGAAATTTGAGCTTGATGTCGACGTGCTTCGTGCTAGCAGCGCTCGACTCGTCCTCCAATTGCTTGATGGCAGCTTGGTTGTCCATCTTGAGCACTAATGGTGTCTTCGAGTGCATACCAATTTCCGCAAGCAACTCTCTCAGACCCAGCGCCTCCTTGCCAGCTACTGCAGCAGCAACAAATTCCGCTTCTGCTGTTGACAATGCCACCGCTGTCTGCTTCTTGCAGGCCCAGCTCACAAGCATACCATTAACGAAAAGCACCATCGCTGAAACACTCTTTCTGTCTGCCTTGTCCGCCGCAAAATCCGCATCGCTGTACACCATGATGCGTAGCGGCATCGGCAGATCCTCGTCGTGCTTCAAAGCCAGTTTCAGGTTGCTCGTTCCCTTGAGGTACTTGAGAACCCTTTTAGCAATCTTGTAATCACATATGGTGGGTGCGTGGGTCTTTCTTGTGGCGCGGTGCACAGCGAACGAAACGTCAAGACGTGTGCACCTCGCGACCCACAGCAGACTGCCCACCAGCGATTGAAAGTGCTTGATACTGGGCAGGTTGCCCCTTGGTTGCAATGGCAATCGCTCTTGAAAATCCTTGTCCTCATCGAGCATTAGCACCGGCGTGCGCGCCGGATTTATTTTCTCCAGCTTGTGTGTGATCAGAATTTCTTTGATCGTCGACTCTTGGTCCAATGTATATCCATCCCTCGGATTCCCATCTATCCGAATACCGAGAAACTTCGTGACACGTCCCAAATCCTTTAGCTCTAACACTTGCATGTCCTTGAAAAATTCATTTACCTTTTGCTCACTAGTGCCGGTGATCAGGAGGCCGTCAACGTACGCTCCGACCACAGCAGTTTCGTTTCCAACATGATTTACGAAAATGCATGTGTCCGTGACACACTGCACGAAATCAAACTTCATCAATGTCTCGCACAGGCATTGATGCCACAGGCGTCCAGCCTGCTTCAAACCATACAGGTTTCGTCTCAATTTGAGCGCAAGCTCCTTTGGCGATTTCACACCATAATCATGTAATTTCTTGTCCGTGATTTCCATACCTTGTGGCACTTGCAGGTATATCTCCACATTGCTTTCGGACATCGCTTTGGGGTAGGCACTTGGCACGTCGCCATGGCGTGCCGCTACCCCCCATACTTGCGCCAGCACCAAGAGCAACTTTACGTTGTTCAACTCCATGACGGTTGAAAACGTGAACAAGTAATCGTCCCCAAAAACTTGCTTGTCACCTCTGGCAACTAGCCTGGCCTTGTACCTCTCGACTGAACCGTCTGCACAGACTTTCTTCTTGTACACCCACTTGGTCGGGAGAGGCACCTTGCCGGCGGGACGGCGCACGATGTCCCACGTGCCTAGCTCTTCGAGTGACTTGATCTCCTCCATTTCGGCGTGTTTCCACATCACCGAATGAGGGCCACCATGCGCCTCTCGATAATTCTTGGGGTCCGGCTGCATTGATAACGCACTTGACGACCCAACATCTGGTTCGCAAACAGCATAGACGCATAGAGCGTTTCCCGCATTTTTGCCATTTTCATCGGCTGCTTTCGAAACATCACTTCTTGCAACCGTCCCTTTTAACTTAGACGCTTCATAATCACGTCCTTTAGGCGTCTTCTTAGGCTTTCGGCGCGACTTCCTTGCGCCCTGACCATCGGTTTCCGGGCCCTTTGGCGCGGCTCCAGTATCCGGCATTCCATCACTTGATTGCCCTGGAGTTGGTACATTTGAAACGTTCACCCTGGCACGAGATTCCGCCAAATCTTCGAGCTCTTGGCTGCATTCACCTTCCAATACCTTGGTGATCTTGTTGCTAGCCTCATCGCTTAGCGTCTCGATCGCTGTGACGTGCCTGGTCACTGCGACCACTCTGTCCTTAAGCAGCAACACTTTATACCCCTTGGTTTCGTCGCTCTTGCCAAGGATAAGTGCGCGTTCTGCGTGCTTCGACAACGCCTTCTTCTTCGGGTCCCTCCAAACCATGCACGGGGACCCGAAAACCACGATATCATTCACCGCCGGCCGCTTGCCGGTGAGTACTTCTAGGGGCGAAATTCGACCGGTGTTTGACCTTGTCGGGGTGCGGTTGAGTATATATGCCGCATACTCAGCCGCCTCCGACCAATACGTCAATGGAACAGCCGATCCGAATATCATGCAATGGAACAGCCGATCCGAATATCATGCACTGAACCATGTTAAAAATGGTTCGGTTCATGCGCTCCGCCTTGCCATTTGACTCAGGTGTGCCGGGTTCGGTAACCTGGCGACGTATACCAGTCTGTTTGCAAAACAGATCAGCATTCTGGTACTCGCCACCACCGTCGGTGCGCAGCACGTGCACTCTGCATGCGAACTCGTTCTCAAACCATGCAATGAAGTGCCCAAACATTCGTGCGGCCTTGTCCTTGGTGCGCGCCGCAAAAACGCGCACATAATTCGAGAAATGGTCGACGAAAACAACCAAATATCGGTTGCCGCGCCTATCGCGGGGGGTGATAGGGCCTTTGAGGTTACTGCATATTACACCCCCGATGCGATCAATCGGTGCGTTAGCTCCAGAGTCTGTCTTCGGTTGCGCTTTCCTTGTGCCCTTGCCTTCAGCACAGGTCAGGCAATTCGGCCTACTCATGTCGGTGAGCACGATGCCTGACCTGGGGTCTTTCGCCAGCCTTTCGACAGTGTCGTAGGCCAGGTGACCCAGCCGCACGTGGAAGTGATGCAGACTCCCAGTGTGTGCGTCGGAATCGACATCCTCCAGCACACTGTTTACAACCATGCTTTCAAAACTTTTTGAAATTCCATCTGTTTTTTCGGCCTTCAATCTTGCCACAAAAACTGACCCGTGCGTCACCACATCGAACAACTTCTGTCCTTTGACCATAACACGCAGCTTGTGACCGTCGTCGACAATTGCACAGCCCTTTTCGCGTAATCTACCAAGCGATATCAGATTTTTCACGAGTTGCGGTGCGAAGTATACTTCGGTCAAAACAACGACCGTTTCACTTGCGTCGCACGTCCGCAACGTAAGGCTGCCGACCATAGCAGCTTTCAGGGTGCCACCATTAGGCAATGTGAACGTGTCACTAGGACCGCACTCCTTGCATCATCTAGCAAATCAACATTTGAAACCAGGTGCCTGCTCGCACCGCTGTCAATGATCCATATATTCTCGTTATCGTTATCGGTTCCACATGCATTAATATCAGCGTCTATGCTGGAATCCACAGTAGATAACACGAAATGCTTCGACGCCTTGTCGTTTCCGCCACGTTTCATTGCTTGGTTCCCATTTCCGTCACCTTTGCGACGCTTTTCGGGGCAATACTTTTGTATATGCCCCTCGTCACCGCATGTATAGCATGCCCGGCGACCCTTAACCGATGTTGCGGCATGCGCCTGCAACTTAACGGCCTGTCTGCCCTTGAACGCATCGTCTTCCAGTTCCTGCGCCCAGGCGATCAGTTCTTGAGCGTGGCCCAGGTAGTCCTGTCTGCCAGGATCATACCTGGCCATCAGCATCACCTTCAATCGGGGCGCAGCGAACTTGACGATATTTTCAACAATTAACTTTTCGCTCGACCCGCTTTCGCGAGCCAGAGCTACTAGGTATAGATAATGTTCGGTCCAGGAGCGTCTCGCATCCTTTTCCGTAGAGAACCAGGCCGCAGCTTGGTGGTGGGATATGTTAACCTTGAATCCCAACCACATTTTCTCGATGACGTAAGTCAGCTGCGGCCGCACCTGCCACCACGAACCAATGTTCGAGCGAAAATATTCCGCGCCAGTGCCTTCAAGATTTTCGCCAAATTTGTTGACCTTGAGTCGCTCGCTCCATTGAAAACCGGACGTCAACTCGCCGATTTCAACCGCTTCCATGAACAGGTACGCCCATTGGCGGTACCCTGCACCGAGGCCGGGATACACCTCGCGCCCCGAAAACTTCTCAATACTTAGTTTGGGTATTTTGTACCCGGCTTGGTGCACCGGCATATTTGCTTGCCCTATGGGTGCACCAGCCACGCCCACACCTTGCATGCCGACCGGCACTCCGCGAGGTGCTGCGTTCACTTGCGGGTGTGGCCTAGCACCGGCCTCCACCCCTTCGTCCTCGGCCAAGTCCTTCAGAGTCATCTGATGGCCAAACGGACGGTAGTTTTGTAGGCTGTCCCTGAACCCGGCGTCCTGCACCCGTACTGGTGACCCTTTCCTGGACCCGGAGGACACACTCGGAAGTGACTGCCGGGCCTGTACATCCTCAATAGCAGTCAGGCGGGTCGCCACTTCCTTCAGACTCTGCACCAACGCCTTAAAATCACTGGCGGAGGGCACATCGTCTCCATCGTAGTCAACCATCTCCAATCAATTTCAAACACTTCAATCAGTCACGTAATTCAACTGGCCCTGTCGACAGGGGACTTTCCACCAGATCCACGTAACGTAACCCCCAAAAAATCCACGTAAGTACACTTGAAAAACCAAGAATAATTCACTTGACTACTTGGCACAACTTGGGCTCATAACCTGTTAAAATAGCACAGAAAACGTTGCGTTCACTTCGCACGATCAAGACTCACCTGCTGATAAAGTTTCAGCGTGGGAGGATCAGTGGAAGGTGTCAAACAGGTGCGCGCGCGCCGTAGCCGTAGAGAAGTTCAGTAGGCGTACTCACTATATAAAAGCAAAAGGAAAAGTATATATTATTTAAGGTTACTTAAGTAGCTATCCGGTACCTAACGCGACTTAAATCAGTAACCGCCGTAAACATGCAAAATGTATACCAATGCAAACAGCCAATGGGATTCCACCATTCCGGAAGAGTGCAAAACCAAAAATGGCTACACACTCTTCCAACACCTTTATCAGCGCATAAAAGTCCCAAAAGGGTAAAAAAGTATATCCTTTTTGGTACTTGTTTTGTTTTTCCTAGTCGCTGCCTCACATGCTGCTAGTTAGTCTTTCACTTGCTGCCGTTTAGCCTGTCCCTAAACTTTAATCATAAATTCCATGCATATAAACCACTTTAAACTACTGCGGTTTCGTCCAATGAAAAATGCTACTGGTACCGGCCAGAACAGTTCAGTACCGGCCAAATACCGGTACCAATCCGGTACTACCGGTAGCGGCCAGCTTTTCCAACAGTTCTTCTTTCGGCGTTTAGACCGTCCCCAATACAACGTTTCCGGCGGAACGGATCTACGTCAAACACCAGGATTATTCTTATGGCAGACGATGAGAGTGATAAGCCAAGCACAATACCGGTATGACTACGTGGAGTTTGTCAAGAAAGCGTGGGGAAGAGTATTTTTGGAGAATATTTCTGTGTGACAAAACTGTGGACCAAGAATCTTCCACGATACTGTGGGGAATGTGGAGCGTCGTGTGAACAGCTTCTGGATCTACGGATCGTAGCCTAACGTGAACAGTGATGTTCACAAGAAATAAACTGCAAGGATGGAGGTTATTGGTGGGTGTATCCATTGGATCACACAGAACACAAGAGAGCCGTCACCGAACGTGACATATGCTTAAGCACCGAAAAAGAAAACGTATATTGGGAAGACTTAAACGATATCAGACATCTTGCCGCGTAACCAGTGAAGAGAAGACATGTATGTAGCGTACGTAGCCTTACAAAACCTTTTCCGTGTTGAGAAAGCTAAGGTATAACTTTAAAATGTATTCGATCTCCTTCTTGCTCCTGCCGTGCAACGTCATGAAGCGCACCACTTGTTCTTTCCCATATCCGTTTGATGCCCATATCTTAAACTTTTTTTCCCGATCAGATATATCGTGCATCAATCGTTTGTAAAAGGTGCCGTGTTCTTCATTAAGACGTAGTTTCTTGGCGAACGTTGTGCTTAATACGTTGTCCATCATCTCAGCTACCTTAACCAATCCACTTTCTTCCACTCGAAGCTGTCGTTTTTCCTGATAAGGTGGTGGCCATGTCTGCTTGTTGTTGGCAGGTAGTGCATGGCCAGTGTCCAAGACGAGCAAGGCGGCGATAGGCAAAAGGGCGGAAAAAGGTCTCATTGGGGAAGAAAGCCACCAATTGCGCAATGAGATCAAACCTCAAAGTCTAGGAGTGGGTGAGGAATTTTTCGACGTCCATGGAAACTTTAGCGTATAGAACAAGATGCTTGCAGGAAGATAGGCTTAGCACATCTTTTACCCAAGTGGACCATATGAATTCCAGTTAAGAAGTTAAGTACATTTTTTACCCGCGACATATAGCGTGACAAGCGGCTAGCAGTCTTACCAACTGAGCATACTTTTCCCTTAGCATAGAGATTATTCATGTAAATTGAAGGCATGGTTTCGATACACACGAGTTAGAACTTGTGACACAATACAGACGAAAGTGCATAAACCGAGCGGGGACCTGACGAACGGGAGGTGGGAGACATCTGTTCTCAGTAAGTCGTCCACGTCGCAAGAAATCCAGGCCTTTGAATCTTTGTCGTCGCGCTCGGACCTTGATGTCTCGCACCTGACGCTCACTTTGTCTCCAACTATGCTCGGTATGTTTATAATTATCGTTCCAAAATGAACTTGATGACCTATGACTTGGTTACGCACTGTTTAGAGCCACGAATACCCGATGTACATGCGTAACAAAGGGTTTCGATGGAAAATGAGCCATCAAATTCTACTCCACTTACTCGTTCCACCGCTACTCCCCATGGCCATCTCACAATCGCAATGAATGCCGGGTGCACGCTCATAAGTATGACGTATACACCTCCGGTGGGAGACCGTTCCAATAACGTAGGAATGTCGGTCTGACCCCACGCCACTTCGTCTATCACTTGCGTGCTCTTTATATATATATATATATATATATATATATATATACTGGCCACCCCAAAGCAGAACCTTCGGGTAGACGATGAGAACAATCCGTATTATGTGGTGTGCGCACTAAACATCCACACTGTCGCATCTTTTATTGATTTGCGTATGTATGGCCGCTGGGAGAGAAATGAGCGCGAGCCCACCAGCCTTTTGTGTAGATAGAAGACCGTGGTGATATGATACTGTTGAAGTTTTGCAAGCGATGTAATCAGTCCGGTATGGGACTACATACAAACAAACATCAAGCGCGACCATAGTGGTCACTTATGCATTTATGCATTTTTAGCTACTTTGGAATTTTAATGGCAATTGATATCCATATCCCCCCCCCAAATTACTACCCGTATCCCCCCCTCAACTATAGGCCTATCCCCCAATAGAGTCGCTTTTGGACGACGAGTCGTTCCTGTTAGGGTATAATATTTCCAAATATAGCTATAATTTCACAGCTAATTCGTGGTTCATGATTTTTTTTGAGAACCAATTATAACATCAAGCAGACATTACGCACTCTTTTGGCTACGCCATTGCGTGCCTGCCCCGAGCGCAATCTTTTTGTTTTCGATAATGTGCAGGTACTACACGATGCCGCATTGCCTGTGTCAGACGTATTGCTGGACCCTCTTAACGGCAAACGTGCTCAGTTCCAGCTTTACGTGGATGGCAAAGCCAGTCGAGTATTTGACTGCACCAATTCCGTTTTCCTGTTTCTGTTCAAAGTCACATCCAGCAAAGTATACTTAGGTGAAGGAAAGAATAGCTCAAGATAATTGATAATTGGCGCGAATTTTTGATGCAACGGTGGTCACATCCCGGAGGACCAATCGAAGAATTCACGCCTTAGGCCTTTGTTGAAAGAATAACTGATGCGGTCGCAGTGTTTCCACTTAAAGGAGATGGAAGATTAGATGCGATATATGACGAGTTCAAGCTGTCCCCTGAATGGCTAAAATGTGCGAAGTGCAGTTTAACGACTTGCAAGACGAAGTCATTAAGGTTGGAGGCTCCACAAAAAGCTATGCTCAAGCTGCGCTAGGTCTAGTAGCTGAAAAAGTTGCTTCTGCAGCAGCCATTATTCCTAGTGCAATAGGTATGAATTCAATTCCAGCTTTTCTGCTGATTCTCACACGTTCCAAGCGCTGGAATGGTGAAACAACAAAGGTGAGAGAACGGCGCATTATCCATCGACGCAGTAGCGGGAGCAGCAGTGCTCGGCGAAAGAAGAAGAAAGCGCGAAAGTGAGCTTAGCTGCTAAGTCGTGGTTGAGTTTCGAATGAAAACGAAGGGGTCTCGAGGCTAAAACACTAACGTATACATTGCATCCGATGATGCGTTTCTATCTATTTGTCAATCTATTTGACAGATTAATCGCCATCGCCTCCGCAGCAAAGCGACGAAGATTTATTTCAAGTCCCGCAATAGGGATATCAAACACTTCCTAGGTGTAAAAATGTTTGCTCTTGTTCACGTTTCGTTAGCCATAACAGTTTTGTGACTTCGGAAATTCATGTTCTGCGTTGTATGTCTCAACGTAGTAATCATCTTGCTTCAATGCATTGCTGAACGACAGCATGTGCGTCCATACGACAGAATCTGGGTATCCGTCAGTCTCGGGAGGTTCCAGCGTTGACGGTGAGGTCTCTGCAGCCCGATAAATGGCATCTTTATCAGAACACGTCAGAATCTCCTTACCCTCCCGTCGAAAATTCTGTCGAATCTCTATTTTCTTCCGTGCCAGCGCAACAGATCGAGATTTGTAGCTGATTTCTTCACGAAGTGGCTCGCCCATGAGCTTGTGTGACTCGCGGTGAAAGAACACTACGTCACCTTAAGGGTCATGTTGTACCATGGTCAACCCTCAAAACTTCATTAATAATTTTGCCAGCTATCGCAGGCGGCTTCTTAATCATGTGGAATGGAGCGTCAAGCTTGAGCCATGAAATACAAAAGAGATCTTTGTCTCCATGGACGAGTTTCATAGTGTCAAAAAATGATGGCCGGTAAAAGGAATAAAACTTGACGAGTTCTAGTGCTTGCGCATGACACCGTCGATCGATAAGGATCTGATCGCTTTCCTGCTCAAACATGTCGACGAACGGCGTGTCAATTAGCTCCCACAAAAGTGACTGATTGTGAATATTAAAGATGGTGTGCTTGGGAGCGACACATTGGGGGGAATACGCCTATAATTGAGGGGGGGGTAAGGGGGGGATACGGGTAGTAATTCGGGGGGATACGGATATCAATTGCCATTTTAATTTTATATTTGCTTTTATTAGGAATTTTAGGTTAGGTTCTTAAGTACGCATTTATAATTAGTATATATATATTTGGGGGGAATGTTAAATCGCCCCCCCCAATTGTTAATTCGACCCCCCCCCGCCCATTTCTACACATCTATGTAACAATGCCCTTTCATATTGTAAATAGGACCATGTCAAAGATCCTAGTGAAGGCGAGAGTTAATTCGACGAGTTGTCATCATATTACGAGATATTTTTATGCTTGAATGGATGATTGTGGATGGATGGATGCAAGCTACCTCTTATGGCACGACAAACGACGCTGGCTGCAGACTGAAGTTAACATGCTGATAAGTACCTCTACCTTATACGTCAAGCAACGTGTGCATAGCGAGCTGGCTTTTTGAGCGATCACTTTAGCAGGAAGTCTGGATGTTCGTCAGTTCAGCGTTTGAAAATGTCACGGGGTCATTCCAGTTGGGCTTTCGTGAGTCGAGCGTAAATACAAGTAGCTGTAATTCGAGATTGTAGCCGTTGCGTACACGCACGGTGCGGCTAGCGCAGCACAGAGGAAGACTTTCCTTTAAGCGGCGTTCGCCGCTACTTAGCCGATACGCCCTTATAAAGGGCTTAGTAAAAAAGAACTCTCTTATTCGGGGCCAAGATTCCACTTTGGTTTACTATTAGCTTTCGCTAATGCCTTAACACAAGGCTCCCTTAATAAGGGGGTAGCTAAGGGAAGAACTTCCCTTACGCTACTGAACTCACTACGCGCGCGACCGGTCGAGGTCGTGCTTCCTGTAGTCTATGAGTGAAATGTAAACTGAATGTATATTTAATATATAATTAGCCTAAATTAATTTAAACTAATGTAAACTATATGTAACACTAAGTAGAACTTACTAAATTCGTACCTAGCTAGAATGTAGTGTACACCACCTGTGTACTAACACGTGGCTGAATGCCACGCCTCCACCAAGGGCTTCTGCCCTGATTGGTTAAAATAACCAATGGTCCAAAACCTTTCGGACTGGCCAATACTGACCCCAACCGTATTGTACTCACGTACACCACCTACTAAATAAAACCCGAATGTAACCCTGTTACATACTCCCCCATCAAGACTATTGCTTACGCAATAAATCCATTTTAGTTGGAGAACTCCAACTGCCAGAACCTCTGGATAACCATGAGCAACATTAGTGGAGCTATGGAGTCTCCTCAAGAAGAGGAGGTAGACTATTCCGATAACTCGGAGGTGGATGCCCTTGGGGATATCTCCCCAAAGGCTGACTGCTACGACAACGCCGAACGGCGATGTCAGCAGACTAATCCGTTCCCCACACGTGGGGAAAATGCACTAACTAGTGCGCCACCCCTGACCATGTCGTATGATACATCCGGATCGCCGAAGGCGATCATCACCAATGATCTGGACGCAGCTCATGAAAGCCAACTTGCAGCACAGGCACTAAGGGCTGCGTTACGCGCCCCCAAACGCCCGCCACGGGTGGACTATAATTTTGACGGTCCTCGTGACCTTCCAAAGTGGGCTAGGCGTATGGTAAGGAATGGTTTAGCATCCTATACCCCTGCCCCCGCGTCTGAACAGCCGTATCAATGCGAACGCCGGGAGAAACTCCGGCAACAGCTGCTCACGCAAAAGCAGTTCACTAGCGTCTCATACCGAGAACGCCTCGACAGGCAGGCACAGGATGCCCCTGTCGAGAACCTCCGCGAGGTTCCTATCATTCTTTCTCCGGGAGAAAATGCCGAAGATGCAGACAAGAAATACCGCGCTTGGGCGGAAAAGGAGAGGATCCTCCCCAGCTTGAATGAGCTGCACAACATCTATTCCCGTCGTGGCGTTTGGGTGGAGAGGGAGTTGCGCATGGCATTCGCCAGAGCCAAAGCGATGGGACTATTACGTGCCCCATATCGCACGCGCTACGCCAGCGCCCCTACCCCCACCACGCTACCAGTGGACAGTGTGAGCGCTACATCTGCCTCCGGCGAACTCCCAATTACTGGGAGTGAAGGGGCTTCTCAAGCCCCTTTGGTCGTTGACCTGCAGCGGGATTCTCCCGCTCGAAAGCGTCAACGACGTCGCGGCAATCCTTCCGTAGGGGAGTCTCGGACTCCCATAAACTCTGTGAGTGTGGATAACCCTTCCACTTCACCAGATACTGGGTTTGACCCCGATGATGGCGTCGCACCATCAGACGCTCCACATGATAATGTGGAGTACCCTCCGCATCAAGCATTTGGGCATTGGGGGAGTAGTTCGCGCAATTGCGACATGAGATTCGTGAGCGCTGTGATCGACACAGCCGTCACATCTATGAAGTCCACGAGAAACGATGAATGGGATGCCACTGAACGCCTCAAGAGTCGGCTTGCCTCTCTCGAGACGACCGTTGCGGAGCTTCGTGGTAGCCCTGTCGGGCTTCCTCTGCCCTTCCGTGTCTTACGGCTCTTATAACTATTCGCCTTACCGACCCCCTCCAAGAGGGGACCCGCCTCCGGGTCCTGGTATGGTTTAAGCATACCCACATAGAAGGTTGGGTGCGTACGCATCACCTTTGGGATGTCCAAGGTATACGACAAGCCCTTTCGGGCTAATACCTTAAAAGGCCCCACAAACCTGGGGCGCAGTTTTTTCCGCAACACGTTGGAAGCTGAATGTGTAGGAAGATTCTTAGCGTTTATATAATAAAACACTTTCTCCTACTTTGTACACAGTTTCTTTACGCCGCCCCTTGAGGTCAGCCTGCTCCTTGTGCTTGTCTTGGCTTTCCGCCATGGCATCGCAGACGTGTCGTAAGACACTAAGGCGCGTCGATAAGAACTTATCGATGTGCTTTCGCACAGATACAGGGCTGACATCAGGGAATCCTCCCCCCTCAAGCCCTGGGACACACACACGTGGCGTCAACGGAACCCTCGGATTCACTAATCCGTTCACGTAAAACTGGGTAAACCCCGTAGATGCATGAACCGAATTGTTTATGGCAAATTCGGCCATCGGAAGCATCTCACTACAAATCTTTGGAGAATCAGGACATAAACTCCGGAGAATATATTCAACAACGCGATTAACGCGTTTCGTTTGACCGTCCGTCTGCGGATGATCCGCAGTGGGCATGAGGAGCTTGGTGCCCAGCACCTTAAACAACGCTCCCCAAAATTGTCCCGTAAAACGGGGAACCCAATCCGACACAACGGAATCGGGTAGACATGCTGTCGAAAGACACAGTCTAGGAACTTTTTAGCTGTTTCTTGTCCATCAATGGACTCTGGCACCGCCGCCAGGTGAGCCATCTTGCTCAATCGGTCTACAAAGACCAATATGCCGGTGTTCCCGGCCTTATCCTTCGGAAAACCGAAGATAAAATCCATGCTAATGGATTTCCAACACTCCGTTGGAACCGAGAAGCTCGCCAAAGGCTCAGCTGAAGTTGCAGAGTTTTAACCCTCTGACACGTCACACAGGTGCGTATATACCCACCGACCCACTTAAACATATTGGGCCACCAATACAAAGCGCTTAAAGCGCTGTAGGTCTTATCCCGACCTAAATGACCCCCGGTAGGGGCGTCATGTGCCTCAAAGAGGACGCTATACTTCAGTTCCTCATCATGAGGAAGTACCACCCGTGTAGTGTCCTCCGCGCTCGTACTATAATATAGCAAAACCGTCACAGTACCTGTAACGGTGTAAAAGAGCTTTAGCTCGACTTGACAGGGTTGGATCAGACGAGCCAAGTCCCTTTCCACCCAACGCGCTGATAAGCGCCGTACACTGTGGGTCTTTATCATACGCCTGGCGTATGAGATCCACCACAATCGAGGTGACGAATGTCGCGTGAGCGTAATCGTAATCGGGACGACACGACAACGCGTCTTCAAGCACGTTCTGCTTGCCAGGTTTATACTTAACCTCAAAGTTGTACTCCGCAAAGAAGGAGATCCAACGATCCATCCGTTGCGATAGATGAGGCGAATTTGTCGCTGTCCGTAAGGACGCGTGGTCAGTATAAACCACGAACGGCTTTGATCCGAGTAGATGAACACTAAATTTGTCAAGAGCATACTTCATTGCAAGTAGCTCCTTGTAATGAACGGGATAGTTCCGTTTCGCAGCTTTAAGCTGCCTCGACTCAAACGCAATCACGCGTTCCCTTCCTGCATCATCTGCTTGTAACAAAGCACATCCGATTGCGAAATCGGAAGCGTCACAGACGACACCAAAGGGTTTCCCATAATCTGGGAGAGAAAGAACGGGATATTTCAACAAGCTCCCCTTAACCGCTTTAAAAGCGTTTTGGTGTTTGGTTTCCCAACACCAATCAACGTCCTCCTTAAGAAGGTCAGTTAGTGGATTTGCCATTTCAGCGTAGTTATCGCTGTACTTGTGGATATAATTGGCTAATACAAGCCACTTCCGTAAATCTCTAAGATTTACAGGCGAAGGCCACTCCACAATGGCTTTCACCTTCGCGGGATCCGCCCGCACTCCATCCTTACCGATGAAGCATCCGAGGAAAGGAATTTCCTCAGCACCAAAAATACATTTGGATGCGTTTGCATATAACTTAATCTCTCGCATACATTCTAGCACCGCTCGAAGGTGTACTAGGTGCGTCTAAGCATCAGACCAGTCGCCTTCCGCGCGACTATGAACGAATATATCGTCGAAGTACGTCTGAGCGTACTTTCTATGAGGGCGGAAGAGTTGAGTCAACAAGCGATTAAAAGTCTCTGGTGCATTTAAAGCCCCTGTGGCATAACAAGCCACTCCCACAGCATGCCACTAGGCGTGCTGACCACTGTAAGCGGAATATCGGATGCTCTCATGATCGCCCGATAATACCCGGACACCAGATCCAAGGCACTGTACACAGTACAGCCCGCCATATTGTTCTAGAGGACATCCTTCCGAGGAATCGGAGTCTGAATGTGTACAGTAGCTGCATTCAGCTTGTTGTACGCATGCACAATGCGCCACTTTCCGTTCGGTTTACGAACAAAAAAGTGGGAGATGAATGGGGAGACTTACTCTCCCGTACCATCCCTGCCTCTTATTCCCCCTCGAAGAATTCGTCGATGACGTCGCATTGCTCCTTGGGGAGAGGCCACTGCCTAGTGACGCAGTATTTGGTTCCAGGAACCAAATCGATTTCATGTCGGACTCCCTGATCCGGTGGTAACCCCATCGGCGGGTTGTCACTAATGATATCTCCAAATTACTTAAGTAAGGAATGGTAAGGGTCCTCAGGATCCGCGAGGATCTCAAGACCGCTTCGGGAATTCAAATGCCTGTTTGGTTTGCACCAAGACTGACTCGTCCATCGTGGATGAGGAGTTTAACTCCTCTTCCGGACGCAATACGACAAACTCGTCTAGTTCACCTGCTTTCACAGCAGTTTCAACTCGTTGAAGGACATCTCCTCCAACGACAACAGTTCGCCTACCCCAGGCAACCGTTAAAGGCTTACGCCTTCTGTGACAACACATGTCACACTATTCAGCATCCTATAGGACTTCTGACTACTGGCCTCGGTACTCATCCCGAGACCCAGATGGGGGGGAGTCAATTGCCCCATCTATTGGAAGCGCATCGCGCCTATCCACAAAGGTCTCTATCTCTACCACCGGTGACTCGCCGGTCTCACCTACAACGGCGTGGTCGGAATCATTTCCGACGTGCTAAAGAGACGAACTACGGGTCTCTTCGCTTGGAAGCGCCTCGCGCTTAACCACAGGGGTCTTTACCCCTCCCACTGGAGTCGCTACGTATTCGCCAAACACGGTGTGGTCGGAATCAATTCAGATCTGCAGAAGGGACGAACTACAGGTCTCTACTCTAGGAAGATCCTCTAGCTTAACCTCAGAGGAATCCACCTCTAACACTGGCGACTCACCAGTCTCGCCTATATCGGCGGAGGGATTAATCGTCGAATCCCCTTCGTCAAGGAACAATTCCCTGACCTCATTGGGACTGATCATTTCAGAAATCCGAATCTCTGGCATCTCTCGCCAGAATTGCTTTTGTGATCGAGCAAAGGTGGGTTTATGACTCGCCAATGCTTCACCCGATCGCGGGTGCGTTGGGCCAATGGACTTAGACTTCCAGTCTATCCATGACTCGTGGCGTTCCAGCCACTTCATGCCCAGAATGAGGTCATACCTCGAGTCCAAATCCAGGACTAGGCAACATTCTAAGCTGTAGAAGTCTGCAAACTTCAGCTTAAGGTCAATCGAGACCTTGGGTACAGAAACCTGTACGCCCGTCGTAAGACGGACCGTAACACCGTCACGAGAACGTGCCTCTAGGGCCTCATCATACAGCCGACCCTTCTCAACAGAAGCCCGTCTGACATAATTGTCAGACGCTCCAGAGTCTATCAAGACTCTCCAAGGCTTATCAAAGCCTTTCCCGTCCGCAAGGACTACCATCAACCCTGGCTGCTACACCAACTCGGTGCTAGAAAGCACCGTTTCCATCGGAGATTTGTGCTGTCGTCCCCTACCCTGGGGATTAACAGAACTGAGGGGATCCCACAGTAGGGCGCCCCGCACCTACTGGGAGCCGTCGTTTCCCGACGGCTTGGGGAAGGGCTTTTTCCCAACCCTCTGCCGCTTAAAGCGAATATCTCGCTGGGGGTTCCGCGGACATCTGTTCCGCAGATGATCCGTGCTTCCACACAGGAAGCATCTTAGCGGCCCATGCCGCTGCAGCATCGCAAGGAGATCATCTTCGAAGCCCTGCGTAAGGGAGTCGGAGTGACTCCTAGCGGAAGGTTTCTCTTCCGCTTCGACCTGACTCAGGTCCATGGGCCATGGGTTCAGGACCCACCTTAGAGGAACGAAAGTTCCTTTCGGCGTTAAACGCCATCTTAAACGCCTCCCCCAGGGATTGGGGTCGGCATCGGAACAGTTCCAAACGTGCTGGCCCTTCTTTCAGGCCTCCCATGAAGACGGGGATGGACACATCGTCCGAATACGCTTTTGCGTACATCCCTGCCAACATGGTCTTCAGTTCTTGGACATATGTCTCCAAGTCCCTTTGCCTTGACGGCTCCTCAAAAACGCCAGCTGGTTCTGGAAAACCAGATCAGGCGTGGCGTACATATCCATACGCTTTTGCTTAAGGACTTCTCAGGTTGGGAACACGCTCGTGACCGAATACGGACACGTAAACTTCCATGTACGGGCTTTGCCCGTAAGATGAGTCAGTGCAAGTCCCACTTGCAAGTGATCAGCCGTCACATTCGCTGTGGCGAAGGCCGTTTCGACCTGTTGCAGTCATACATAAAGGTTATCACCCTTTTTACCGGTGAACTCCTTTATCTTAAAGGATAATGAGGAACTCACTCCCGTGGAACGACCTCCACCTAAACTCACCTCATTGGCGATGAGGGCATTGACCCTTGCCTTCACGGCCTCAAAGCCCTGCTACACTAGGTGCTGCATGCCTTCGTCACCCAGTAAGGATAACAGCCTGTAAGAGGCTTCCTGCTGGATGAGGGTTAACCTATCCCAATCGTCCTGATTCATCCCTTTCAGAGGGTGCCGTAACCTACCAACACAGGTGTTGGATTGACTACAAGTGCTACCAGATGTAGCCGGTGCGTACACGCACGGTGCGGCTAGCGCACAGAGGAAGACTTTTCTTTAAGCGGCGTTCGCCGCTACTTAGCCGATACGCCCTTATAAAGGGCTTAGTAAAAAAGAACTCTCTTACTCGGGGCCAAGATTCCACTTTGGTTTACTATTAGCTTTCGCTAATGCCTTAACACAAGGCTCCCTTAATAAGGGGGTAGATAAGGGAAGAACTTCCCTTACGCTACTGAACTCACTACGCGCGCGACCGGTCGAGGTCGTGTGTCCTGTAGTCTATGTGTGAAATTTAAACTGAATGTATATTTAATTAATTAGCCTAAATTAATTTAAAGTAATGTAATCTATATGTAATACTAAGTAGAACTTACTAAATTCGTACCTAGCTAAAATGTAGTGTACACCACTTGTGTACTAACACGTGGCTGGCTGCCACGCCTCCACCAAGGTCTCCTGCCCTGATTGGTTAAAATAACCAATGGTCCAAAACCTTTCGGACCGGTCAATACTGACCTCAACCGTAGTGTACTTACGTACACCACCTACTAAATGTAACCCGAATGTAACCCTGTTACAAAGATTGGACGTCACGTTAGCGGGCCGTGGAGTGGGTAATAAAGTGTCTTGTACGCGCTCAAAACGAAAGCCCAACGCTTCTGCTTCCTCGAAGAAGTGGTCTTCGGTGGCCTGCGCACGGCACACAAAACCACAGCATAAGATGCCTTCCGGTGGATCGCGCGAGCGCAGCAGCAAGTACTTTATATTTTGCTGAATGGGCTTCACGAGAATGGTCCAGCACACAACGTCGGCGCCAAGCCGGACGTCTACAGGATGCACGAATGCGCGCTCGAAATGTTCGACGATCTGATGAAAACCCCAGAGAAGCGACAAGACCTGTACTTTGCTCAACTCCGCATTGATTTCTACGTTTTTTGTCAGTAGCTTTAGCACGATCTCGTTGCCATCCGTCAAAGCCGTGTGAGCACTGTAAATATAGGTTAATCAGACCAACGGCAGATACGTAGATACTAAAAAGAATAAAAAACGCAAGCGAACTGCGACGCAACCAGCCCACTGAGCCCCGCACCATACCCATTCCACGACCGTTTTGCCAACGAGTTCAGTGCGGTGAGCCACAAGGTACCAAGCAAGGAAAGATGAGACTGGACTCACAACTTGACTAGTGAGATCGTGGTCTGTCGAAGCGACATGGGAACAGTGCAATGTCTGCTTGACCACGCCAAAATCGAACTCTTGCGCAACGTAACTGATAGGGTTAACGTAAGAGATCGAACACGTTCCATTAAGTGCACAGTAGTGTCTTACACTCGAATTTTTAGTGTGTCCCTAGCGGTGGCCTATTTACAATATAGAAAGGGCATTGTTACATCGATGTGTAGAAATGGGCTGGGGCGTCGAATTAACAATTGGGGGGGGTCGATTTAACATTCCCCTTTTTTTACTCTAAAGGTCGACAAGCTCGGAGAATATCTTGATGGAGCCGCATCTAGATACTTTCGGTCAAACATTGGAGTATGATGGCACGTTTCGCAGACATTACATGACGTTTTGGATCAAATGTGGCGTGCATATCGGGTCACGATCGCACACCAGCAGCTGCACAGTTGTTTGCAAGCGAAAAGGACGCTAGAAGGTCATGGAATGATCATTTGCTGTACCTGACAGTACTAGCACGCGAGAGCGGATAAAGCGAGTAGCTGATAGTGGAGAACCTAGTAAAGTACGCAGTTACGAGTTTGAAGTAAGCAATGATGACGAGGTACGATCCGATGAGGACGGACTACATTCTACATGCTCAAGTATTAGTATCATGGTCCCAAGAAATGGAAAAAGATCACGTTAGGAGCAGATAACGCCAAGGCCGGGTGTAAACGCAGTGCAAGACATCAGGAGAGCGAATACGTGCCATAACTGCGGTGGAAAAGGGTATAATCGCATAGAATCCGAAGACGTATGACAAGCGCGAAAAACAAGGTCATCGCAAGACGCAGAGCAGTTTTGAAAAGGAGTACGGCATAGCTACGACAAAAAAAACAAGTGAAGAATGGTCTGGTGCATTAAATTCAAGTGGCAGTGACGAAAACGATGTGTGGAATCTTGATAGTGGAGCCAGTCGCCATCTCGTTGGTGACCAATATCTTTTGGAGGATGTGGTGACATGCACGGGAGTATGAAGATGACATTGCCCGATGGAAGTTTCTTACAGTTTACAAAGGTTAGAAATGTTTGCTTGATGAGTGTAGATGACCCGGATACAGTTATAGTCATACGAGAAGTCTACTTTTCACCAAAGTTGGCGAGGAACCTAATCTCACTGGGCAAGTTGATGCAGAAGGGCTGCAATTTCTTACAACTAAGCTACAAGATGGAAATGAGACTGCGCGGGGATTTATGGCTCACTGTGAAAATGATTGGATCGATTCTAATTGAAAGCTTGGCTATAAAGGTTGATAAAAATCTACTTACAAGCTTTTCTGACGTGATAGTGAACACGATTATGGAAAATGGTGAAGACGGTACCCAAGAGGGTAGCATTTACCACTTCTACCTGCGTCTGGGGAGTCTTGCTTATGACTCGATTGAGCGTTTAGCAAAAAATCCAAGGTCCGGCATCAAGCTCAGAAGCACGGCACGCCCAAACCGTTTGACATGCGCAGAGGGGAAAGGGGCGCGAAAGGCCCAATCCAGGAGAGACTCTGGTGAAAATTCACTTATAGATCGAGTCGGAGGCGTTATATGTAGCGATCTCAACGGTCCTATTGCACCTTGAGACCGGCGCGGAAACAGGTACCTGGAAGTATTTATGGATCATTTGTAGTCTTACGTTTGCGTGTTCCCTGCAAAAACTGAAGATCAAGCAGCGAATAAATTTGAACATTTTTGGCGTGGTTTGAGAGGGAGTTTAACTGTCGGATACATGTTTTACGGACGGATGAAGTATAAAGATGTGGACTTGTTTTGAAAAAGGACGGGAATTAGGCATCAAGTAACTGGGTGTCCCACGTCAAATAGCAAAGCTGAAAGGCTGAATAGGACTATATTTAATATGGTTCGATGTATGATTTTCGGTTCTGGAGTTTCATTGACGTATTGGCCGGGGGAGGCTGAGTATACCGCATACATACTCAACCGTGCTCCTACTTGATCAAACCCAAGAAGGAAATAACCCTACGAAATGTTGACGAAGATCAAGCCAAAGGTGAATGAAATTGTGGTATTCGGGTCACCTTGCATGGTTTGGAGGGACCCTGGGAAGAAGACGATGATCTAGAGGGTCGAAAGGGGTTAATCTTTGGTAAGAGTGACGAAACGAAGGGATTCAAGGTTTTGCTATTAAACGATCGTGTGGTTACAATGACGCGGCACATAAGCCAAATTTAAACGCTGGAAAACAAGGCGAATGCACAAGTCACGAAGGCACTAGATGGAGAAAACTTTGCGGAAGAAGATGTGGGAGGTGATGTGGATAATCACGTGGATGATAACATGGAATCGCATAACGGAATTGAGATGGAACGTTCCGGGAATACAGGCGACCATACACAGCACGCACCGGCGCAAGTAAATGAAAGGGCGAGAAGAGACGTGCGAGAGACATCAAGGTTCACACAATACAAAAGTTCAGTGAAAGAGAAGAAAGCAAAGAAGAAGTCAGGCGTGGCAGGAGATACACACGCGAATGAAGACGTGAATGAAGTGGAAACACCTATAAAAAGAGCTGCGTTGGCAGTATACGCAGTGTTGCGCCCCAGGGGTGTTGGAGTCAAGATGAAATATGCGAATGATCCTCAAAGCTACAAGGAGGCACACAAGAGAGAAGACACAAACATGTGGAAGACAGCAGAAGATGCATAATTGAAGGCATTACAGGATATGGATACATGGGAAGTTGTGGAATGCGAAGGTAACCGGGATATACCCCCGTGTATACAAGAAAAACTTGAAGGCATACGGAACAATCGAGCAATAAAAGGAGCGACTAGTGGCGCGTGGTGACAAACAGGTGTACGGCAGGGGTTTTGTCTTTACGTTTTCGACGGTGATGGACTTAAGCAATGTGAACGTGGTACTTGCCATGGCACAAGTGTGGAACGTACCGGCAAGACATGGGTGCGTACCTAGAGCGTATATGAAGGCACACAAAGATAAAATTTTTGAAATTTTCCTGAAGATACCCCAAGTCATGACTATTACGAAATAAATGTTGAAAAGTTTTGGAGTGAATTAGCCCAAGCACCTAGCTTTACCATTAAAAAAATTTTATATGGTTTAAAACAGGCTGGACGCATGTGGTATGAATTGTTACGAAAGACACTTATCGATCTGAATTTCACAAAGTGTATGACGGATACGTGTATATTTTCGAGCAACAATCGCAATGGAATAGTAATTGTTGGAGTATACATGGATGACCTGTTAGTGACGGGAACGACGGAACAACTGGTGGATAATTTTTTCGTCAAGATGAAGATACTAGAGTTGAAGGACCTAGGATCAGTGAAAAAAATTCTCGGGATACGAATATGTAAAGATCAAGGATGCGGGTACACTATGGACCAAGAAGGAACGAAAAACGAATTGCTGAGAAGTATAATATGGAGCGAGCAAATTCGGTACATCTGCCGATAACTGATAGAATGATGATGGCGAAGATGGTAAATTCCTACCTAAGAACGCAACAAACGGTGTTCCGACGCAGAAGATATTTCATTCGATGGTTGGAAGTTTGCTGTGGATCTCAAGATGTACGCGGCGGGACATTTCGTTTGCAGTTCACAGGGTTACGAGGCGTATGCATGCGCCAAATCAGAGTGACTACAAGTTGGATAAGAAGATTATACGTTATTTGAAGGGTTCGAAGGATATGAGCTGCATCTGGACTGTGAAGCCAAGAGTAATGGAAGTTTGTAATTAATTGGATACACAGACGCTGATTTTGCTGGTGACAAACAAGACAGAAAAAGTGTGAGTGGTTGTGTGGTTTTTCTAATTGGTATGGTGATTGGATGGGCTTGCAAGAAGCAAGACACTGTTGCGTTATCGACTACCGAGCGGGAATTTGTGGCTGCCGCAGCCGAAGGAAAAGAGTTCTCGGTATGAAGGAGTTGTCGGAGGAAATTAGTCACGCCAGAAAAGACCGATTATCTTACGAATGGAAAATCAAGCGGCAATAAGGCAACTTGAAGACGAAGCTAGTGGTACTGATTCAAAACATGTGGATATCAAGCTCAAGTTTCTCAAGGAATACGTGAAGAAAGAGGTAGTGAAACCACTGCATGTGGCCAGTGATGAAATTGTCGCAGTCTTGCGGACGAATCCACCGTGTGTAGCAGAGGTTTCACGCCTACGAAACTAGATTGGACATAAGTGATATCAAGTGATTACACGATGATCGCGGAAGGAATGTTGAAGTTTTGCAAGCGATGCATACAGTCCGGTATGGGAATACATACAAACTTCAAGTGAAGCGCGACCATAGTGGTCACTCATGCATTTATGAATTTTTAGCTACTTTGGAATTTGAATGGTATATTTGCTTTCATTAGGAATGTTAGGTTAGGTTATTAAGTACGCTCTTATACCTAGTATATTTTTTGAAAATTGCTACGTGCACACACCCCATTTGCTACAACCACACCCCATAGGGTTAGGGTTAGGGTTACACCTTCCCTTACACGTAAAGAAAACGCTGTGCTCCACGCTCCAAATCTGTACTTCACACTCCAAATCCGCACTTCACACTCCAAAATGCACCTCGGCGCTCCACACTCGTGACAATGCGCATTGTCCATTAGTTTCTTTATGGAAAAGCTGAGATTGATTTGTTTGTTTCGTAATGTCACGGAGACTATCAGAAAAGATCATGGAAAAGTTATCAACAGGCCGATCCTTCGCCGCCTTCTACAAGGCCTAGCCCGCGCCCGCACCCGCGCCCGCGGCCACACCCACGCCCACCTCCTCCATGCGCCTGACTACCAGATTCCCCTTCCGCTTCAGCCATCGCGCGCTCGGTGTGCTCGAATGCGCTTGGGTCACGCTGAGTTGATGAATCGAGCCTGAGGGATCCCCTGGGACGACCTCGCCCGCGACGAACGGCAGACGGTTCCTGAACTGTGGACAGCGGTTGATCCTGGGAAAGTGAAATAACTTGCTCTTGCAGGATGTACTGTTGGTGAGGTGGAAGATTTTCGTGGTTCTCCTGAAGATGCTGCAGTGCCATATCCATCTGTGATGCCGGAGGTTCGTTCTCGCTATGTTGATGAGCGACAGGCTGTTGTGGCGGATCAAGCCACCAGTGGGCGAAAAAGCCGTGAGTTCAAAATGACCTCTAGTTTACAGAGTATCCCGAATGCGGTGGGAGCACGGCAGACCCATCGTGGCCGTGAAGACTCCGGTGCAGGGCATTGGGACGTCTGCTTGGGCCTGCGCTTTCCGGAGATCCTCATGGACGAGTTTGAGGGCGTGGTGCGACACTTTGCGTTGCACAGCTACCCAGATGTTCTCATGCCGGCTAATAAGGGTGTTGGCTCGCTCGTAGCCGATCTTTCGCCGAATCTCCACTTGCTGCTGCTCAACTGAGAGCATGACGCGCCGGTACACGTAGGTCAGATCGCCGGTTGAAACAGCGATCCACTTTCTAATCGCTCCATTCTGGCCTTCGGCACAGATGTGGCGACGTTTTCCAGGTGTCGGTGTGTCCTTGTCCAAGCAAGCACGAAGTGCTCCTTGAAGGGGATCCACGTGGCATTGATATAATCCCATGTGCGCTGAGGATATTTCTGACGCATCGAAGCCCATCTGTCGTCAAAGGAAGAGATGTCGATGGATTTACACAGCAAATTGAAATCCTGCTGAAATTCGACCCAGATTTCTTGCGTTTGGAAGTCCTTTCTGCACTTTGCCAGCACATTTGTTGATGAGCCATATACACAGAATAGTGGCGGTTTGCGGGAACACGGTTTGTATGGCGGTAATTAACACAAGCTCACGGTCGGTAATGATTACACCAGGCAGATGGTCTGGTCGAAAAATTTGACGGATGTGCCGCAGAGCTCATTGATAATCGGCCTCTGTTTCATTTGACAGAAATCAAAAGGCTGCCGAGAAGGTGTTGTCTGTGCTCGTCATCCCGACCATATGAAGGAGAGGCATTTTGAACCTGGTACGTATTTACCAAAACTTAGTGTAAGAGTTTTTAAGCTCACAAAAAGCACACACTCTGTGCTCACTTACTTGTTCACCTTGTATGTGCAATCCATCTGGAACATGTGGGGAAACTCTTGTGACATCGCAATGCACTTGGTTGGGACAAAAAAGAGCCGTGTGATCTGTCCCTGGTCGTTCCGTTCGTAATGGTGAAGGACGTTCCTCCCATGCAGCTCATCGAGGAGCATCTCAATCGGTGTTCTTCCCGAGAGTTCTCTATTGCGAATTGCCACCTTTTCGTTGTAGACGTCTTTGGCAATTATGCGGGCATTGGGATCACGATGTCGAATCGTAGAAAGAATCACCTTCGGCACCGCGCCTGCTCAGGTCATTTCGCCGATTATGGCCTTCTGGTCCGCATTTAACTGTCTAGCAGCGGGATAGGCAGATATGATGGCAGCAGCTTCGTCTTTATGCCTCTCCTCCTCCACCGACACACGCCACTCGTATGCGTCTGTTTCAAACGTCGCATCCTGCACCGCATCCTTCACCGCGATCTCGAAGCGTTGTGTGGTGAAGTGGCTGAAGTTTATGGTGAATTGTATACGGAAAGTATACATAAAGAGTATACGGTGTCGTAGTCGGCCATGAAGTGAGTTTTCGGTATTGAAGCCAGTGCTGAAGTAACCAAGAATTAACAGGGTGAACAGATACTGGAGGTAGATATAAGATTTCTTAATACTTTTAATATAATCAAATTTCCCCCTTAGTAACCAGTCGACCTCCACCCAACAAAACCTTCTCGCTAAACTATACAAAACTAAGTACAACCCGAGGACACCTTTAAGTGAACGCGTGCTAAAGCGTGATAAAGATCCTCTGCGATTGCCTAAGTTAAGGGGCAGCCTGAGTGTTACCAGTAAGTGTCCATTTTCAGTAACTTTGTATTAAGGTTCGGACGTAAGTATCAAGAGCCTGGGAAGTTTAAGCAAGAGAGGTGTATTGTAACAGGACTGATCCTGTTACTGGCTTACACTGTATTTTTGCGAGGAAGCGCGCAATACAAGAAGGGGTAGGATTAGTTGATAACAACTAATCCTATAATAAAAGTAAATATATGAATATTCACTTGGTGCTTAGAACGCAAAATTAAGAGTGTTTATTTAATGGGTGGTTTAAAGGCTAATAGTATAGTAACTACCTAATTAATATAATAATATCAAGTATTCAACTAACTGTACTATTAGTTAACCTTCAAGATTCGGCATTTATACCGAATCGACTTTTCCTTCGTGGATTATAATAACTTATAATCTCTTATTTAAATTTCAGACAACGCGTCTGAAATTAAACTGTGATATTCTAACTTGAATATCAATTATGTAATGGCACCCCATTACATGTATTGTATCGCTTCCTTGTGTTGTTTTTGAGTGGAAACCTCGAAAATTTAAGTTCCTTCACGACAACTGGTACCGCGACCCGGGACTTCATGTCGACTTAATACAATTACATATACAAAATGTCTTTAGTGTCTACTGAGGGAGGGAGAGAAAGAGCTTGTCTTTACTTTACATCATGCTCAGGACGACCCTAATAGAACATACACTTTCTCTGATGCCTGTGCAAGAATGGCACGGTATCAACGGCATGTATTGAAGTTAACTGGGGACTCAAGTAGTTGGTTTTCGCTATATGAAATCCGCAAGGTAGCAAGAGCTTCCCCTAACTTTAGAGTTAGAGAAGATATTACTTCCTTTGGAGGACTGAAAGAATCAATTGAAGCTATAGAAACGCTGCTTCGGAATTGTGGTTACGAATTTGTACGACGGGAAAAATTTGACACAGCATGTGACTTCAATCTGGGTCGTACCGCAGAAGATATTGGTTTGATGGTGTCACTATTGTTAGCGGAGAATCAGTGGGAAACATCTTTGATGGTGTACCGGAATGAGGCTACTGACGTCAGCCCAACTTACTACATTGCGGCAGACACCACCCACACACCAGTGAAGGAGTCTAAACCACCAGGCATGCAGGAGTTGTGTAATGACGATGAGTTGGAAGACGGTATGCCAGCCAAAGCGTGGCCGTAGAGTACAGAAAAAGTTGGAATTTTCCTCGGATGAGGACGAGGTCATGTCACCACCACGACCAGTGTCGCAACAACAGGACCCAGTGGTGGCAAATTTATCCCAAATGATGCAAGATGGACACTTAAGTTTGTAGTAGTTGACTAAAATTACAACATCTCTATTAGCTAGTCGCACGTCTGATACTACGGGAGGGGCGACTAGTGCAGCCTATCGAAGATCGGCGGTTCCGGAAAAGGCATATCCCAACCCGCCGAAACCATCAAGACACAGCATGTCAAGTGTAAGACACAATACGTGGACATCATCAGGTCAGCCTGTCACAGCTATCATTCAGAATACAGAGATCAAGACATTTGAGGGGAAAAGACAAGACGCGGGAAGTGCAAGGGCATGGGTAACAAGATTTTTCCATGTGGCAAACATTTCACGTTGGGATGACGATGAACGGCTAGGAATGTTTGTGGATAGTTTGACGAACACGGAGTCTTGGTGGTATGAACAATTGGCGGATACCGTGAAGTATGATTGGAATGCGGTGATAGATTTATTTCAACGGAAGTTTTGTGTGGACAAAGTGTCGCCTAGGGTCATGTATTCAAAATTGACCCAGAAACAAGACGAGTTAGCGACCACTTATCTATACCGGCTGAATTCCGCGGCGTTAAGAGCTGGAATGGATTTCAGGGATGTCTATAACGCCTCATTGTTGGAGGAGCACATCCAACAATTCTTTGATACCATTCATGATTGTGTCATACAAATGCAAAACCAGCATATGACATTCAATAATATTGAGGAATTGGAAAGGGTGTTGACGAAGCATGTGGCACGCCTGACCATGCCAGGGAAGAAAATGACTGCACGCAAGAGTGCCGAAGTGGTATATGAGGATGCGCAACCCAGTGTACACGTGATGGGCGGAGAAGTACATACCATGCAGCGGTCACGCTCTAATTATGATGACAAAGGTGCGCGAACGAGTGCGCATAATAACAATGACTGGGGTGTGGTATGTGAACATTGCAATCGAGGAGGACATGATAAAGACAAATGTTGGAAATTGCAAACGTGTGAGCATTGCAAAGCAGTCGGCCATGACGTGAAGTATTGTCGGAAGTTCATCGAAGAGATGGCCGAGATGCGGAGCAAGCTGAAGTCTGGAGAGCTGACCCAGGATCAAGTGGCCGCACAGTTAAATGTCTAACCCCACAGTGCGTTGCGACCACTGTCGAGAGAAAAGAGGGGCATTGTCTAGCAATGTGAGAGCAACACCGCGTTCACCCTTCAGTATTATAGAAACCAAGAAAAACGATAGATTTTTCATGGAAGGATCACTCACAATGGACGAGGAACAAGAAAAGAAGAAATTACAAGAAAAAACGAAGAAACAAGTTACATTTGAAGAAAAAGAAGAAGAGAAAGAAGACGCACCAGCGACTACCGAAACAACAGATGTCTCGGCTTACGTCACGCTGGTGGATAAAAGAGAGGGAGAACGGGAAGGATGGCAACAATTGACCGAGACGACGCAGCCGGCAACTCAAGTATATTTCAGAGGGGCAATTGATGATTTGGAACTGCCGTTAATGTTGGATTCTGGCGCGAACATTTCAGTATTGCATATCAATGTGGCGAAGATGTTACATATAGTAGTCCGGATGTTTGATACCCCGACTAGTTTTTGTGGCGTAACGGAAAGTACCATTGGCGCAATTGGTTTGGCCACTGTCAAGGTTCGGATGGGCCCATCTGTTATTTTTTAATTGTGAGATGTGGGTGGCCAACATTGATTCGCAAGCTTTAGCGATACTTGGAACAGATTTCCTGGTGAAGGCGGGAGTAATTCTGAATATGAAGGATCAATGTTGTCAGATTCCCAATGAAATTCCGCTACCGTTGATGACTCAGGAAGATCAAATCTCCAAGGAATATGTGCAAGTACATGAGCGAATTATGGGGAGTGATGGTATGATAATTAATTGGACCAGTGTACATGCGGTACAGATGGTCGGAGATAACCCCCCCGCTGTATATGTGATGGATGCTATAGACCCATTGAAGGTAGATCAGACCAAATTGGAAAGGGAGGTTTACCTGCATGAAGGGGTGGAAATGTCGGCTGAAGCTATGGAAGAACAGTTGGCGCTTATACCTGAAGTGGAACAGGGGCCGATAACGCCACCTGATATGGCAAACGCGGACATAGGAGAGCCTGGGATTACCACCAAGGAACAAGAGTACCAGTTACGATCATGGCTATACAAGTATGCTGATGGATTCATAAGCTCTGGTAATGCGCTGCCACCACCGTCCAAGGGTGTGGTTTGCGATATGGATGTTGGAGACACTTCGCCTATAGCTCAGCAAGCGCGCAAGGTACCAGCGCATCTGCTAACAAAGTTGTACGAGTTGATACAAGGCCTGTTTCAAGCAGTATTAATTAAATATTCGAAGTCAGCTTGGACCTCACCAATCGTGATCGTGTTAAAGAAAAATAAAACAGACATACGATTGTGCATTGATTATCGAGCTGTGAATCAAAAGACGAGACTTATGGTGTATGCCATGCCTTTAATAGATGATTTGCTAGATAATTTTGAAGGAGTTAAATGGCTATGTTCGATGGATAACGCGAGTGGGTATTGGGCTATACCTGTGACAAAAATGGCTCGGTTAATTACCGCTTTCATTTGCCCGCTAGGACACTTTTCGTGGCTTCGAATGCCACAAGGACTAAAGAATTCGCCGCAAATATATCAACGTATAGTGGACAATGCCTTGTGTACAATGGTCCGACGCTCACAACAGATGGGGTTGATATGCAAGATCATGAACGATGATACTACTATGGATATCGATGATGATTCCACATATGTCTTGGAGACGGACGTACCTCTGTCACAAGATGTGTTTCATAATGGACAAGTGGTGGAAAATGAGGAGCGACCTATCATTGGGAGGCGATCATACATTGATGACATTACGTTCGGTGCAAGTAATTGGGATACACTGTGTTTAATGCTTAGGAACCTTTTGGAACGTTCAAGTATTGGAAAGTCACCATAAGTCTACCCAAGAGTGCATTTGGGAAGCACAATGTAGAGTTTCTGAGTCATCGCATATCTGCAAAGGTAATTGAAGCGTCCGCACGAAACTTGGAATCAATTATTAAGATGGAATTTCCACAGACATTAAAGGGGGTTCAGAGATTTACTGTCAGTCTTATTTATTATCTTAGGTTTATCGACAACTTCGCGAAGTTAGCGGCATCACTATATGAATTGACAGACCTGCAGTTAAGGGATGGGGCTCAATTGGAACACGCTGAGAAGTCTTTTGCATTGTTGAAGGATCGGCTAGTGCACGCACCGTTGCTACGACATATCGAGCGTGCGAAACCATTAAGTGTAATTATATACACTAATACCTGGGCATTTGGAGATAAAGTGTGTCAAGAGCACGATGGGATCTTGCACTCAGTAAGATATGTCAGTAAAGTGTTCAAAGATGCGGAGACGCGATATACAGGAGCTGGAACAGGAGGTGCTACCTTTGCTGAAGACGTTACAAGACGCTAGTCATATTTTATTTGGACAGCATATAACAGTATACGCAAGGTATTCCACGATGCGATGGCTATTCACGTCCAAAAGTTTAACTGGGAGAGCAGTTCAATGGGCGGTGATGTTATCCCCATGGTCGTTAGAGATTATTAGAATGTACCATGAAGGTGTTGGCCTGCCCGCATTATTGGCCACATCGATTGTGCATGTGGAAAGAATGAATGAAGTATTAGAAGACATTGCTCCACTAAAGACACTGAAGGACACGCCTATTATTAGACCAATTCCAGGATTGCGTCGCCAAAGTACTGGATATGTCTTGTCGTTTGATGGTGCAGTACGGATGAAAAATAATCCCAAAGGCACGTTTGGCATGATAGTATGGGAGTTACCCACCTGGGAGGTGATAGCGGCTGAATACGGAATACAAGATAACCTCACAGTTAATGATAGTGAATATCATGGGTTGATCGGTGCATTACAGCTTGCACAAGCACACCATATAAACAAGGCAATAGTGTGTGGGGATTCGATATTGGTGATTGGACAAGTTAATGGAAATTTACGTTGTAACCATGCCTCGTTATTGGTCTGGATAAATAGAGTGCACTCGCTGGTTGAAACTTTTGAGGCGATTAGTTTAGTGCATGTGGCACGCAAGTATAACCAAGCCGCAGACTTCCTCACGCAGTGCGCAATGAAAGAACAACGAGCAGGGAAAATTACAAGTGATCAACAAATTACGGACCTGAAAATGTTGAATCGATTACCAGAGTTGTTGTATGCGAACGCAGATGGTCCCCCAGAAAGGGATAAAAGTGAGGACATCCCGGAGACGATTATTAAACCGTCTGACAGAGGTGGTGGTAATCCAAGTGATGAGGCGCACCTGGATACCACGGAAGTCAGTGTATGGGAGGATGGTGGACATCAGTCATCACAAGTATTCGTAATCACTCGCAGCATGGATAAACTGAAGAAAGGACATCGTCAATACCAAGGAAGTGAGACCGTAGAACAAGGGGCGGACATAGAAGAAGAGATGCACTCTGCGAAAGACGGTACTGTTGAAGCTAAACAAAGCCGAGAAGGCGCAGAAGAGGATCCCTATGAAACGGCGTCCGCCATTAGACTTGAGCGAATGGCAGCGGCTCAGAATGATGACGATTGGTGTGGGAAGGTTATAGCGTATTTGAAAGGAGAAGATGACAAGATAAATTCCGCCAGCGAATGGAAAAGGGTAGCTCGGCATGCGATGATGTATGTATTGGACAGTAAAAATGTTCTATATTACGTCTCTTGCATACGAAGCAGAGCCGAAGACCAAGTGTGTAGATTGGTCGTACCATCTATATTGCAAGAGGATGTGTTACATGCCTACCATGTTGAGATTGGTAGTGGGGCGCATCAAGGGGTTGGAAAAGTCTATGTTCGTTTGAGGTCTAAGTATTATTGGACAGGAATGTATGCCCATATCGAAAATTATATTGCAGCGTGTGAAGATTGTGCCACGGCTAAAGGAAAGCCAAAATACCAGGGACGTACTAGTGGAAATATTGTGGCATCAAGACCTTTTCAGATTCTGGCCATGGATTTTGCATTACCTCTGCCACAGACCACTATGGGTCATGAAGCTCTATTGTGCTTTATCTGTTTGTTTTCTGGGTATGTGATCCTTATCCCAATGAGTACCACTACAGCCCAGGATGTGGCAGAAGCGTACATGGTGGGAGTCTACGAGATATTTGGAGCGCAAGAAACGCTAAGGCATGACCGAGACCCAAGGTTTATGAGCTCGGTGTTCAGGAGATTTAATCGAATGTTGAAGCAGAAACAAAGGCCTACATTGGCATATCGACCGCAAGCCAACGGCAAAAGGAGAGATCGGTGCAGACAGTGATCAAGGCAATAAAGTGCTATATAACGTACCCAGAACAAAGAGACTGGGATGAATATGTAGCGCCATTTTTGGAGTTTGCTTTAAACACTTCAGTGGATTTACAACATCATCAAACTCCGTTCTATTTGGTACATGGATGGGAACCCCGAACCACGATGGAAGCAATGGTACCACCAAAGGATCAGTCTGTCAAGGAAAAAGATGCACTGTATTGGAGAATAGATATGAATAAAAAGCACATGGAAGCTCAAGAGCAGGCAGCCATCATTCGGGAGCAAGTGGGTAAAGAAAGAGCCCAACGTCATAACGAGAAAGTTAAGTCAAAGCTGTGGTCGACTACAAAAACCGCTTACCGCCCTAGAGAGTTAGTTTGGCTGTATCACGATTTGGTCAAGCCAGGGTTGGTAAGAAAGTTGTCTCACTTGTGGCATGGCCCATACGTGGTAGATGAACGGGTGAATGATATGGTGTATCGGTTGGTGAGACCAACAACTGATAGTCGGATATTCCCACTAGTGCATATTGCTAGGCTGAAGCCCTATATCAGCAAGATGAGACGGCCCCGTGAAAAGATTCAGACTAAGGATGCGTTAGACTTAGATGAAGCATTACATCCGGAAGATTCCTGGTATTAACCTGCCAGAGACGATGAATGGGAAGTGGAACGTATCGTGGATTGTCGAGTGAAACAGCGGACAAGAAACGGGCGTCGGGTGAAGGAAGACCTTGTCAAGTGGAAGGATACCGAGGAGATGACGTGGGAGCCCGAAGACAACCTTTCTTGTACCATACTCTTGTATGAGTTTGATGCGCAGCGAGCTTGGGAGAATCGGCATTACGCAGATCAGACGGCAGAAGAGGACACCACTGAAGTGGAAGTGTAGAAGCCTCAACCGAGGGGAAGAGCGAAGATGAAAGACGACGGAAAAGATAACAAAAAGATAACAAGAAATCAAAACAAACAGGAAAACGAAACCCCAGAAGATGTAGCACATCCCTATCACGGACCCATGTTGGTTGTGATGAGTAGAATGCGGACCCGAGTTGGTTGCTTTAAGGGAAAATCAGAAGAAACAAATACAAACAAAGAATAAAAGAAAGACGCATGTTTGAACATAATTGGAAGATGTTGGAATATGTGGATACATTACGTGATTAGCTATGTTGAGTGGAGCTAAACAGCTAAATAATGAAAATGATGTGGCGAGCGTGCGAAGAGATGCCTGTCAAGGCCAAAGAGGTGAAAAAACCTGTACCTCTCTCACATAACAAGACAGAACAACAATAAACCAGCGCAAGATCGTACGAAGAGATACCTCACGAGGTCCTAAGGGTGCAAAACCTGTACGGCGGTAACAAGATGATACGAAGAGATACCTATCACGGTACAAAGGGTGAAAAACCTGTACATCTAACATAAAACAAGACAAATTCACGACAAACCAGTGCAAGATCGTACGAATATATACCTCACGAGGTCCTAAGGGTGCAAAACCTGTACGGCGGCAACAAGATGATACGAAGAGATACCTATCACGGTCCAAAATGTGCAAAACCTGTACATCTTACACAACATGATATGACTATGCCTGTGCGTCAACGAATCCCGTACGAAGAGATACCCAATGAGGTTCAACAGGTGCAAAACCTGTACGGAGAGGCACAAGGTGAGAAGAAAAAAAAGCAAGCCACAGGGGCAGTAAACCTGTGTGTCGATGGTGGTTATGCGAAGAAACACCTAGTTGGGGTGTTATCGGTGTGAAACCTGCATAACAACCACGAGAGACACCGAAGAAAAACGACGACTGAGCTTAAGCAGTAAAAGCTGGATTTCAGTATGATGGGGCAGGAGCCGAATGTGTAAACTCGCCCTCGGCAGTGTAATGAAGCGAGAGAACCACCTGTTACACTGAGAAGGGTGATACACATCAAGGGAAAAGGAAAAGATTAAATGCTATGGTTGGTAGGGCACTTACCGGATGGAGCCATATATGACAAGTTGCTGGAGTTCGGAGTAGACATGTGGAAGTTTGAGGACACGCGGAGCACCTGTGGAAGCTAAGCATGGCAATCCGATTTCGGATGAAATTATAATGGGATTTTCAATTGGATGGTCTTTGACCAATCACGTGATATGGGTTCGTCCACGACATGATCGTTTACGACATGACCGTTCACGACAGTAAATCCCAGAGTGTGGTTGGTCTGCAAGGTGAGTACTACAAATAAATCACAGTGTTTGACTCGACAAAGTGCCGAGGATTCGCTTATGACGTGAGCGTTCACGACATCCAACGTCACGGATTTGGTCAACCAGACGAATAGTAGAAGCTTATATTATACCAGCGCTGGGCTAACTCAGTGACACATTCGTCTCAGAGGAGTTAACTTTTGGAGATCCATCAAGCGATTCGATTGGAACGGTATAAGATGGATAACGTGGATATGGTACACACATTGTTGAGTCTGAAAGCGTCAGGAGGTCCAGCCAGTGGAGTAGAACACAACGAGGAAGAGGCCGACATCTCACGAGCTGCCCCTCATAGTATGTCCGCACTACAACCTACGACTGAGCAAGACTCTGCACATATATATTACCCTCCTGCATGGACCAACCGTGAGAAGGAAGAGTTGTTACATATACAATGTGGGAGTAAGGATCGGACGAAGTCAGTTTCCGACATAATTAACTCATACAATCAGCGATGTCAAGTAAACGGATGGACCAAGAGAACCGAAGCTAGTGTTGAGATTATGCTAAGGCGATTGGGATCTAAGCGTAAACGAGATAATGAGTGGACTGAAGAAGAGGTGAAGTGGTTAACAGGTATAGTGGAACAGAAGAATACGGCGATTCACATAGCTGATCTATATCCTGTACAGTTCCCGCAAGCTAAGAATATGCGCACCAAATCATCTATAAAAAAATAAGATACGAGCCTAGCGCCAGGAGAATGTGGGCAAATCCCGGATAATATCGGATGGGGATGATAACCGAAGTGAATGCAGAAAAGGTGGTAGGAGGTGGACCCCACAAGAGGATCTCATACTGAAAGAAGCGATCGAATGTGGAGAAATGGGTGTGAAACTAATTGCGAAGAAGCTACATGATACATTAAATATGGGCGGAGTTAAGTATACGCCGAGATCGTATGACGGGATCAGGCAGAGACTCCGTCGATTAAAATGTAGTGTACAGAGCGTCGAGCATGCCGTTATAAGACCAGGTCCACAGTCGGAACAGGAAGTTTCTATGAACGTCGAGGAAGATCAAAGTATTATAGATCATGCGATACCAGAGAGCCCGAGTCCATCATCAGGAGAAGAAGAAGAGTCAGAAAGTGCGCAAGATTTTGTGTTGACTCAACTTTAATTACAGAAGATGGGTGCTGAAGATGTCAATATGTGTAAAGATATGGAGCTTGCAGGTACATTGCAAGAAGTAAAAGAGACCAACTCCGGTGAAATCTCCGAACAACAGGAAATGGTGGACGAAAACACATTGGAACCAGCACTGAGAGAAGAAAAAGTTAACAACATTCTACCCGATGATGGAGAGACAAAACGTACCAACCCCACAGCCATAGATTTAACAGAGTTGACGGAAGACTCAAATTCAAGTCTTTGCGAAGGTAATAAAGAAAAGCCAGTTACTACAGGAGATGAGCTACCATATAGACGAGATCTCAGTGAGCCAGAAGAGGCGAATAATTGCATCTCCAAAGAGATAAATCCCACCACAAGCACAGTGCAGGACTATGATGAAGTGTGTGGGGAAGTTATGAACAACCTTACTCCGATGACTGATATGAATACAGAAACACTCAAGATGGTTGTACAGCGGAAAGAAGAGTATCGAGGCTATACTTCTAAGGAAGGTTTACTCACAGCAGAGTGTCGAGAGTTAGAGTGGCGCAGCGCATGTAAGCAAGGCTCAACGACAAGGCGAGTGATAACGCGGATGTCAGAATTGTAAAGTAATTGGTGTCAGGAAGTCGAAAAGAGCACTATCAACCCGGGAACTATCATTAGTGAGAGTCGATCACTGGAGTTACACAAAGAAATTGGTATGAGACGACAAATAAAATCGATCACCCCGGAGGATGCAAGAAACGTATTGTTTGCTGTCACGTTATTATTACGAGATTCAGCGTCTCTAGTGGTTTTCTTACGCGAATGTTGGGGTGGTGGTTATGGACCTTGCAGGGATGACTTGTGTAGTCTAAAATATGATGTGACAATACCACAATTTCATTACCAAAGAAGTTGCAGACATTGGTTATATGCAAAATATCGGGAGGTGTATGTGGATGATTTCATATCAGTAGGTGATTACCTCCTTACTATGTGCCTAGTGTCACATCTAGATGCATATAGGGCCACCAACCCTGAGCAATACGACTGGATAACGGATGATGTTGATTCAACCATCAAGCTTCAGGTGTTATCATACGGCATCGGGCAATGTTTAGCCAAACGATGGAATACTTACACCAATGATAGTGGCACAACTCATTTCATGCCGTTAATGAAAGGGGTAATGTACCTGAAAGTAGCCGGAAATGATACGCATGAACATGTAAATACGAGTACAGAAGATATACAACGATGGGATTATGGACAATTATGTGTTCCACGAGGAAGAAACCTGGAATTTTTAGGTTGCGGGATAATATGTTCTGTAGGATTCAGATATATCATCCTAACCACAGCCCTGGGAGGGCGTATTCACGAGAATATACATAAGTTACGATGGATACCCAAAACCAACATTATGAACTACATCCGAAGATTCGGAGTGATAGATAAGCTGACTAAAGATTCACCACCAGAGATTTTGAAACTGATAATTCGACGGGAAACTGTTCAATCGCTGAGAAGTTCATCAGTAATTGCTGATGCAGAACAAACACCAGTATATAAGACATTTCAGCGCAACCTGGATAGGGATCAAATGGAAGTGATCCGTGCAGCAATAGAGACGAAAGGGATAGTGTTGGCTCGTGGCCCTTATGGATGTGGGAAGACATCCACAATTACGGCTGTTGTACTGTCTCTATTGGCAATTTTTCCTTCATATCGGATTGCCATCGTGTCCGAAACCAATGCAGCTATTGATGAAGATCTAAAAAGGTTGATGGATCCAAAGCAGTTGAACGATCAAGATATAGTTCGGCTGGGAGAAAGAAAGGGCACTATGTTTGCGCCAGATGCTGAGAAGTATCGACGAAGGTTCCTTTCGGAGATATTACGACGAGAGCGACAATCATTGGAAGGGTATGTGAATCGGAAAGAGATAGATCCAAGATTGAAGTTAAAAGAGAGAGACACATTGGGTGGGGCACGTGTGATTGTTGCTACTTTGGCTCAATTGGGGCGACCAGATCTCTCGAACTTGCTCTATGACGTGATTATTAATGATGAGGGTGCACAAACAGCAGAAGTGGCATTACTGCAAGCTATTAGACCGTGGGTAAAAGTGATTATCTCAGTGGGAGATCCGTACCAGCTTTTTGCATACTCCCCTATGGATGAAAGAATGAAGCATCGATTCCGTGATGGCGTACGTCGTCATAAGATTACGTGGGGATTGATACATTTCATGAAACATTACCGAGCGATAAGGAAGATATCACCTGCATTCCCTGGAGTTACCATGACGGCAGAATTTAGGAGCCATCCTATGATCACGAGATTGTTACAAACATTTTACCCATACACTATTCGAGATCGAGCCTATAAATCACAAGATTATTTGGCACCGATGCACCTGAAGCATATGTAAACACTTAATTGGGCAAAGCCGGATGACCGCTACCCTTCTCGGGTGAAGAAAATTTTGGGGGGACAGCGTGTCGTGTGGATTAGCTCTCAAGAATGGGTTGAAGAACGCGAGCGCACCATTTATAATCATAGAAACGTTATTGAATTGGCAATAGTGGTGCATGTATTGGATGAAATATGGTAGGTTTTACGGGCTGAGGCACGAAGATTGGGTATAGTTGTACAAAGGTCAGTTTTGATAATTTCACCATATCAAGACCAAGTCTCGGCTATGAGGAGAGAGTTGCGATATTTGGATGGAGTGTATGAAGATAATTTAGATATCGAAGTAGCTACTACCGACTCTAGTCAAGGCCGAGAAGCAGAGATTACTATTGTTACGATGGTGCGTTCGCATACTATCGGATTTATGGAAGGAAAGCCTTCGAGGTCGTTGGTATCACTCAGCAGATCACGTGATTACTTATTCATTGTGGCTGCACGATATGTATTCGAGCAAGATATAGATTGGGATCGGATGATGGAAGTGTGCAGGAGGTATGATACTCCTTGTTTTGTCTCCACTATGATGGACATTGACGCACGTCAATATTTGAAGTGGGAGTAGAAAAAAACATTGGTTTTGACAGGAGATATAAATGGATTGATTGCTTTTGCTCGCTTACGCTGAAGCTGCGCAAGGGGCGGTTGTGGTGAAGTGGCTGAAGTTTATGGTGAATTGTATACGGAAAGTATACATAAAGAGTATACGGTGTCGTAGTCGGCCATGAAGTGAGTTTTCGGTATTGAAGCCAGTGCTGAAGTAACCAAGAAGTAACTGGGTGAACAGATACTGGAGGTAGATATAAGATTTCTTAATACTTTTAATATAATCGAATTTCCCCCTTAGTGACCAGTCGACCTCCACCCAACAAAACCTTCTCTCTAAACCTATACAAAAACTAAGTACAACCCGAGGACACCTTTAAGTGAACGCGTGTTAAACCTTCATAAAGATCATCTGCGATTACTAAGTTAAGGGGCAGCCTGAGTGTTACCAGGAAGTGTCCATTTTCAGTAACTTTGTATTAAGGTTTGGACGTAAGTATCAAGAGCCTGGGAAGTTTAAGCAAGAGAGGTGTATTATATCGCTTCCTTGTGTTGTTTTTGAGTGGAAACCTCTAAAATTTAAGTTCCTTCACGACAGTTGAATGACAGCCACAAATGGGAAGCTGCATGCTCTGGTTGAGCCCTTCCTCTTCCGTGTCTCCTCCGTTAGGTAGCTGAGCTCGTTCCTGTATTCTCCCGCGTGCCCACAAACAAGCCACACCTTGCGGGTTTCCCCTCGTTTGCTTTACTTTGATCGTTCGCGGCGAGTGGTGTAGCCTTCCATTATTGCGTGCTCCGCAACAGCAGATTCCGCCGCCTCCAAAGTAGAATAAGAAGCTGGCGGGGGCGGGGAAAACATAGTGATGAGAAGATCGTTGAGCGCGGATAATCGTTGTGGAGCGCGGAGGGATCGTTGTGGAGTGCGAAGGAATCGTTGTGGAGCGCGGAGGAGGGAGGAGCACGGGAAATCGTGGAGAACGGAAGATCACGGAGGAGCGCGTAGCAGGCGTATCACGGACTTGCGTTTTCTTTACGTGTAAGGGAAGGTGTAACCATAACCCTAGGGGGTTGTGCGCGTAGAAAATGGGGGGTGTGCACCTAGCAATTTTCTATTTTGTACTCTAAAACTACGAACACTTACTTGCCTCACGTGCGCCCGTACCCTGATCAAGTAGGGCCCGCATCTTTCTTAGTGTCGGAAGTTGACACGAGTTGGGGGCCCGTGTAAACTTCCTAAATGACAGTTCAGACCGTTAGAGTCTGACTACCGTTGGGATGGAAATTGCTTGTAAAGAAGCGCGCTCTACTTGATCAGAGTAGGGGCGCACGAGGGCAGGATGTAAAGAGACTTAAACGGTAAAAGATATACTAAATTATAAAGTCGTACCTAAGAACCTAACTTAAAACTGAATATAAAGATAAAATTCCAAAGTACTAAAATGCATAAGTGCAGAAATGTCCTCAATGATCGCGCACAACTTAAAATTTTTATGCAGCTTGCACACGCATCTTGACAACTTTTCAACACTCCTTCCGCGAGCATCGTGCCACTCCATACGTAACTCATCATCATCAGCCCAATCCAATCTTGCTGCGTAAGCGGGAGACACGCACGGCACACAGTGGCTTCGTCACAATATCTGCGATCATGTCATCACTGACCATGTGCAGCGGTCTCACCGCTTCGCGCTTGGCGTAGTCCTTCAGGAACTTGAGCTTCACGTACACATGCTTGGACGCGCACCACTTTCTTCGTCTTCCAATTTTCGTATCGCTGCTTGGTTATCCATGTGTAATATCATCGGCATCTCAACTTGTAATCCAATCTCGCCAAGTAGCTCCTTCAAACCTAGCACTTCCTTGACACCTACGGCTGCTCCAACGAACTCTGCCTCTGCGGTTGACAACGCGACTGCACCTTGCTTCTTACACGTGCAGCCAACAACCTTTCCATTTAAAAACACCACATATCCGCAAACACTTTTCCGGTCATGCTTATCTCCGGCAAAATCTGCATCCGTATACCCCACTGACTGCAAACTTGTGTTCATCTCTTGACTTGCATTTCAAACGTAACTTCAGCTCCTTCGACCCCTTCAAGTAGCGTAATATCTTCTTCGCCGCCTTGTAATCACCTTGAGTATGTGCGTGCATGCGCCTCGTGACCTTGTGCACCGCAAATGATATGTCCAGCCTTGTGAATCTTGAGATCCATAGTAGGCTCCCTGCTATCGACTGAAACATCTTCTGCGTCGGTACTCCAGCCACCGCATCCATGGGTAAAGGTTTGTCGTCGTCTGCTTCATCAATTGTGCTCGTAATCGGCAGTTGCACCGAATTCGCGTGTTCCACCTTGTACTTTGTCAATAGTTCATTCTATCGTCGCCTCTTGGTCCATCGTGTATCCTTCTTCCTGGTTTCCACCAATCCTTATGCCTAAAAACGTCTCCACTGGCCCGAGATCCTTTAACTCCAGCACCTGCATTGTCTTGAAAAATCTGTCCACCAACTCTACCTTGGTACCTGTCACTAACAAAGCATCCACGTAAGCTCCAACAATAACAATACCTTCAACATCCTTCTTGTAGAAAATGCACGTATCGGTCATGCACTTCTCGAACTTCAAATCACATAATGTCTTGCGTAACAACTCGTACCACATACGCCCTGCTTGCTTTAATCCATACAAATTCCTTTTCAAACGTAAAGCTAGTCATTTGGTTGATTCCACTTCAAAACTCTGCAACACTTCATCTTGTATCTTCATACCTTGGGGTATCTTGAGAAAAATCTCGAAATTCTGCTCTGCATGCGCCTTTGGATATGCGCTCGGCACATCACCGTGCCGCGCTGGCACATTCCACACTTGAGCCATTACTAACACCACTTTCACGTTGCTGAGATCCATCACTGTAGAAAACGTGAAAAAAAAATCTCTGCAATAATCTGCTTATCCCCGCGCGCTACCAGACGCGCCTTGTATCGTTCAATCGCTCCATCGGCCTTGATATTGGTCTTATATACCCACTTAGTTGGTATAGCCCTGTTACTTGGACACTTGACAACTTCCCATGTATCCATCTCCTCCAACGCTCGTAACTCTGCGTCTTCAGCTTCTTTCCACTCGACGGAATCATCTCGCTTGTGGGTTTCAACATAACTTCTTGGATCTTCTGCATACTTCGGTCTTGTACCAACGTCATCCGGTCCTATCACTGCGTAAACTGCTAATGCGTGCTCCTCCACTCTTTCAGTCGTCTTATTCGTCACTCGTTCCGTGGTTATTGTTCCTTCCACGCTGGACTTCCTCTTGACGTTCTTGCTCTTCAGTGAGTCCCTGTATTCCTTGAAACTGTGGGTATGCTGCACTACGCGCCTTGTATTTCCATAGCCTTCTGCTTCTGTAACTTGTACTTGTATGCTCGTACCTTCTGAAACTCCTGCTTCATCGTCACTCTGCTGAACCAAGTTATGTTCCCCTTGTTCTTCCACACTTGATTCGTCATAATCTTCTGTAGGGTCTTCACCATCTAACGCCTTAGTAACTTGCTCACTAGCCTTCGTATCCAGTGTTTCAACTTTACTGATACGTCGCGTCGGCGTGAGATTTGCTGTTAGGATGGACCCATTGACTTCCACCGTAAACAGTAAATTCCCTCGCAAACGCACTTCCATCTTATCATCACGATGCGCAAAATAAAACCCTTTCTGCATCAATCTTCCTAGCGAAATCAGGTTCCTTGCTAACTTCGGAGAGTAGTAAACTTCCTGTAAGGCTATCACAGTACTTGGGTCATCAATACTCCGTAGACGCGCCTTGCCAATATTGGTCACTTGAATGTAATTTGCATCAGGTAAAGTCATCTTCATATCATCGTCACTGTCATTACATCTTCAAGTAGCGACTCATCTCCCACGAGATGACGGCTTGCTCCACTGTTTAGAATCCACGCGTCACTTCCACACAAATCACTTGAGTTTAATATCGCCGACCACTCTTCACCTGTATCTATGGTTGCTAAACCATATTCCTTGTCCGTATTGCCTTGTATTTTCTGGTGACTTGGTTTCCTATCGAAACTCTTGCGACAATCTCGCCGGATGTGTCCTTTTCCGCCACAACCATAACACGTAATCACCTTCTTGTTCTCATTCACAGTGTTCAAACTTAATCTCGGCGTACTATGGCTCTTGACATGGTCTTCCTCGATTTCTTGTGCCCACTTTACCAACTCCTGCGCGTGCAACATGTAGTCGTTTCGCCACGGGTTGTATCTTGTCATCATCGCGTATTTTAGACTTGGCACTGCATACTTCACCAAATTTTCCACGATAAGCTTATCGCTGGACTCGCTTTCGCGTGCCAGGGCTGTAAGGTACAGCTGATGCTCGCTCCAGGAACGTCGTGCATATTTCTGGCTGGCAAACAGATGTGCCGCATGCTGATGCAAAATGTTTACCTTGTATGCACGCCACAAATGTTCCAGTACGTAATGCAAGGTCTGTAAGACCTGCCACCACAAGCCAACGTTAGATCGGAAATACCTTGACGCTGCACCGTCGAGGTTCTCACCAATTTTGTTAACTTTCAGCCTTTTGGTTCATTGAAAACCGGACGAAATTTCAGCTATCTCCAATGCTTCTACAAATAGATAATCCCAGTCTTTAAAACCAGAGCCAAGTCCGGGGTAAATTTCTATCCCTCTGAATTTCTCGACCACTAACTTGGGAATCTTGTACGCGCGCGGCTGTGCGCTCGGGTTCCCAACATTTGCAGCCGCCTGCCTAGCATCAGGCACTCCAACTGGCACTTCGGGTACTTCACGCAGCGCTTCCACGCGATGTGCACCTCCTCGTTCCATGTCTTCATCAACCGATAAATCGTTTATCGTTAGGCGCTGTCCAAACGGCGCGAAATTCTTTATACTTTCTTGGAAGGGCGTTTCGCCACCTCCAACCGGTGTATCTCGGACCGTAACTGGCGAGTTCCTTCGCCCGAGGCCTTGGTGCCTCTCTCCTTCCATCTGAGTAAGTCGGTTATTCATCTTGCCAACTTGGAGCAGCAGCACCTTCAGCGCGCTCTCAGGATCAAAGACGTCGTCTTCATCATGGAAACCAACACGTTAAAACAGACAGTCTACTACGACAGTAGCGCAATCGCCAGCGCAACAGTCAATACCACAATAAAAACACAATTCAGCCCGACAACAGCTCAATCGCCAGCGCAACAGTCAGCCTCAGTGGAATAACAACAATCCACCACGACAACAGCGCAATCGCCAGCGCAAACAGTCGCTTCCAGTGAACTAACATCTCCAATATACCAGGAGGCAGTATGAAACGTAATCGTCAACGTTACCAGACTCAGGCGAGTTATATCTTGAAGTTTGTATGTCGTTACGTGCCCCCGTGTCCCTTGGGCTCATAACCTGTCGGAAGTTGACACGAGTTTGGGGCACGTGTAAACTTCCTAAATGGCAGTTCCGACCGTTAGAGTCTGACTGCCGTTGGGATGGAAATTTCTTGTAACAATCTTGGGTGACGGCAGACGATTTTTCTCGTATATAGCCGTCATAGCCTCTTCAGCCAAAAATACTTGTCTAACTTGGTATTATGAAGTATACTCCGGCCGATGGTAACAATAGTCCGTACGATCAGCCACGGCTCTTCTTCTTATTCCGTACAAGTGTCCGTACGAGCAGCCACGGCTCTTCTTCTTGTTCCGTTTCCACCACAAAAAGTCTCACGTCATCGTTGGTCAAGCACGCGATGCCCATAACGATCACGCCCGTGCCCTTCATTGCGTGGTCATGCTTGGGGCTCGAGCGAATTGCGGTCTATCGCAATGGGATCGCATGAAGGACTATGTAACGGAATTTGCGACGCATCAGGCGTCGCGGCATCCATCGCGCGCCGTTGTGTCCAAGACGCGAGTGGGAGTGGCCAGGACTTAGGCTATGGACATACCGACACATAATAATAATAATAAACACCATAAATCTGATCCAACACGGAGTGCAAGTAGGGGGACATCGGCCACCATGTCCTTATATTTGCACGAAAGTATTCGGCGGCCGTGCCTTCAAGATGCTCCCCCAACATGTTCATTTTTAATCGCTCCTTCCAATTGAAACCAGATGAAATTTCTGCTATTTCCACAACTTCCATAAAAAGGTAAGCCCGCTGCTTGAAACCGGCACTGTAACAGGGTTACATTCGGGTTACATTTAGTATCTGGTGTACGTAAGCGCGCCCTACCTGATCAGAGTAGGGGCGCACGAGGGCAGGATGTAAAGAGACTTAAACGGTAAAAGATATACTAAATTATAAAGTCGTACCTGAGAACCTAACTTAAAACTGAATATAAAGATAAAATTCCAACGTACTAAAATGCATAAATGCAAAAATGGCCACAATGATCGCGCACAACTTGAAATTTGTATACAGCTTGCACACGCGCATCTTGACAACATTTCAACACTTAGAAACTTCCTCCCAGCTTCCGATCCGCTAATGGAAGTTGCCAAGACTAGAAACAGAAAATTCCTTTGTTCGCTAAGCTTATAACCCTCAAATCCTGTCAAACCTGTTAACGATGGTAATGACTGGACCAACATCCGCAGCTAGATCGAGAAAAATGATAGTATCATCCACTAACAACACATCTATGGCGGATCGCAGTCCCCATTGAACACGGTAATATCCTTTTGATTCTTGCTTGTGCCTTGATTGCAACAAGTGCCAGGGGATCACCATTAAAAACAATGATACCCCTGCTCAAATCCATGAAACAACAGGAAGTGGTCGTGAAAGTTCTCCATTCACTTAAAACCTCTCAGTAGTGCCATACTATAGGGCCCCCAACATATATACACAGAGCATGGAAACTCCGAGGAAGTTTGTCCTATTCTACGGTGTCGTAGGCCTTCGTGGAGTCAAGAAATAATATTCCTGGACAATTTGGCGGCGTGATCTCCGTGCCTGCCTCCAAGTTAGAACTAATTGCCATCATCCTACTAACCACACGATCCATATACGTCTACCGTAAATGAAGCCTTGCTGGGTGTTCCCGCTAAACGTCCCACGAACTCTGTAATCGGGATGCTATCATTGTCACTTGGGTGACCCGTTCCCCTGGTGGTTATGCTTACGAAAATACGTAATTTCTACTCCATCCTCGATTCCAGAACTTGACTGTGACGCTGACTCAAAATTGGAGTCCATATTGAAGCAAAATTATCCGGTTTAGACACGTCGTTTGGAAACGTTTGTCCAGATGACGAGGATTTGTAAAACTAGTTAATCCAGTTCCCATAGTGTCACACGTCTAACAAAACCCGCCGAAGATGTTGGGGTGATAAGCGTACCTTGCCATGTCCGATACAACTGACCCCGGCGCAGCTGAGGTTAAGATTTGGCCACCTGTTTGTGTTGTTGTTGTTTCAGTGTGTGTGTTTTCCTACGCCGTTACTGTTCCTCCCGTTAAGTAATACGGTAGCAATGTCTACCTCGCACGCATCCCACGCACTGTGTCCTTCTACGTATCGAAAAATCAATTGCTGAATGCTCTATGTAATTCTTGTTGATACCTCGTGCTGAATCTGGAAAGGGCCGGCAAGCCGATTTTGTTTTTCGCAGAGCTGGACTCCCTATCAATAAAGAGATTTCATCACGATCCGAATTGGCCAGAGGATCCTCCACCGGTACCCATTGCACCCGTCTGACACACTACCAAGCCTTTTATCTTTAGCTAGATTGAAAGAGCGATGAGCCACATTGGGACGGAGACACGGCCCAAACTTTTTTAAAGGAAGCAGTGAGAAATTTTGGACAATGACCGAAAGCTTGACTCCAGCAATACAGCGTGAGTGAAGAAGGCGCCAGTAGGATACCGGTACTACGTTCACGCAGTGGTGCCGCAATCACTGCTGTGTTAACGGTGTTATCAAGAAGACGCAGGTAGGATACCCGTACGACGTTCACTTAGTGGTCATCGCATCATAGTCCCTCCATCTAGTCGTCAAGTCCAACTGGTTTCCGGGTCGATTCCCTCCTTGCCGAAGTTCGGCCGACTGAAACTTTTGATAAAAAGCAATACTTTTACTATAGCTCTTTTTTACCAAACGTTCTTTTGGCTAATAATAATGACAGGAATTGGAGCTTTTGTCTGTGTTGTCAAGTCCTTACGAATTGCGTTTCAAGCTGAATGTCACTCTGCTTCCTCGATAGAAACACCGTACCACCGCTTCCAATTCGTTATAAATATCTTTGCGACTACCAGGACCATCTCGTCGCATTTCGTCACATCTTCGCTCGCCAAATATTGGGCGTGAAAGAATAAATCACTAACATACCGACGTCTATCATCGGTACGTAGATCAAATACTGATCGATAAGAATGGACAGTCCTCTAAGACATCAACAGCGAACAACGTATATCGATAGATGTGGTTTTGATTATTCCCAATGCCTGGTAGGCAGGGGATCAACCCAAGATGTGCGTAACATGTTGTAGTGGCTGCTGCTACTTTTCAGTGATGCTTCTTCTCAGGGGGACCACCAGACTTGGTGAAGAGTCTTCACTCAAACTTCCCCAGACGTTAAGAGGTAGCAGAGCTTTATGACTGCTTATAAGTCTTTCTAGGCATCGCATTGCTATGCAAACCTGTTACTATAATCGATAGTCTCTTTGTCGAAGTAATCATAGAGGATTCTATCAATCTGTCTATGAAATGATTTAGACATGGCTGATGTTGCTTGAGCAACATCTTTAGCAGGGATCTCTATGCCCCCTAACTCGATAGTTGAAGATGTGTGTGCAGCATCTGTGTTTGCACTCGAGATTTTAGCGTGTTTTTGCGTAAGTCGCTAAAGACATCATTTTTTTGAGTCGGCAGCTGCCTATGAGGCATCACCGTTCTTGTCGCTCATTCTGACTACGGATAGAGCGTTATGTTGTGTGAAATTTACATGACCAACAAGTGCCATCTCTGATTGGTCATTAATACCGGGGTGAAATAATGGGAACCCAATGATATTCAACTTAAAATATCATTGGGTTGTTCCATAAATGGATTTAGACTGCTGCACAAAATACATATAGACACAATTTTTGTTTGGAATTTTCTGCAAAACATGGGCCAAACAAATTAGATTACAAAACTACGACGGGAAGTATTTAAGCAAATGTTAGAAACTGGATATGTTCTATCCGTTTCACGTCCATCCTATATTTGAAGTGGCCCGGGCGGGGGTTTCATCCCGAAGGGTCGCCTGGTGGCCCTGCATATGATGGAGGAGCTAGAAAGAGGTAAGAGAACTTGGCTCCTAATACATTCAGTTCCTATTCTACCACGTGGCCCTCATTTACGCTTTCTAACAGGGTTATGAGCGCAAAAGTGTCGTGAAAGATGTCGACAGTCCCGTTACCGCCGTCGCCTCCAACGACACCGACGCACGTGCAACAACCACTCCAGACGATAAGCGCTCGCTAGAAGCGGCTGATCGACGAGTACAAGGAGGCGAGAGAGATCAAGACCGAAGGTCTGCTCGCCAACTGGGACGGCAAGGACTTCCGGAAATACAAGTGGGCCATTCTCACGGTCATGCGCGAGCACGGCCTGGATGATATTGCTCTGCAGAAGATCACACGTGAGGAACTTACCAGCGAGGAGGGCAGGCGTGTCTTCGACAGAAGGCAGTTCGCGATCATGCGATTGATCGGGACGACATTACCGACGGACAAGTTCCAGCAGGTCGACCATCTCGAGTCTGGATCGGACATGTGGGCTAGGACGTGCGAGATCTACGAGAAGCGCTCGGATCCGAATATCCGCGAAAACATCATCGTGACGAAGACGGATGAGATGCGTTCCCTAAGGTGTGTGACCACGGAGGATGTCGAAGCGTACTTGACTAAGATGTTCGGCTACTTACCGAACTGGCAAGCTACAACTACATTCTCAACGACATCATCATGAAGGAGATGTTGCTCAATGGGCTCCCAGATCAGTATGAATTTGAACAACTCCGAGGAGTCACTAAGTACGGCGGGAATGGTGGTCAATTGCAACCGGAGGGCCTGCGGACTCTTATCGTGAAAGCCACTGAGCGACAATCGAAACGACCAAGGAACGGTGGCCACAACATCAGCGGAAACATGGTCGGGAGGGACGGCCGACGTGGCGGTGGAAATAACGGTGGTCGCGGTCAACAGCAGCAAGGTAATGGTGGAGGTGGTCGAAGCCACCGCGGAAATGCCGAATCTAGCCAGCCGAATGATGGTCAGACGACCGAGAAGATTTGCTACAAGTGCAAAAAGCCTGGGCACCTGCGGGTCTATTGTCCGGAAAAGGACAAAGGCAATGGCAATGGAAGTGGAGGGAGGCGTCAACATCGTGCCAACTTCACGTGCAACGACGACTGAATGCGGCGCGAGCATCAGGATGGTGACTCAGGAGCGACCGTAATCAATGAAGATGAGCCTGGGGTTGCTACTGGTGTGGCAGTCGAGTCGTCGCCACCGGCGGTGGGCGACGCCGCGGAAGATCAAGAAAGTGCATTGGAGATCACGGACGGGACGTCTTGGTGGTGTTTTGACACTGGGTCAAACATTCACATTGTTGGGGACAAGAGCCTCTTTGTCCACATGGAAGATATTGACCCGGATGGTGTCGGTGCAAGTGTTTCACGGAAAATCTCGCGAAGTCATCGGGCATCGGTACGGTGAGAATTTTCACACAAGTGGGTGACAACGAGATCGAATTGTTCGTGGACGACTTGCTCTACGTCGAGAATGCCGACCACGGGCTGTTTTCCCTGAAACAGGCTATCGAACAGGGGTTCGAGATTGATTTTGAGCGATAAACATGCACATTCATCGCGAGGATATGCGACCAGGATGCGATCCGTGCTGTGATGGAGCAGGTCATTTGGAGGTTCAAGGCTGAAGGAGCGGACCATGCATCTCCACAAGTCCATGATGGCCGTATCATTGCCAACTACACAGTGACCGATGGCGTTGCGACTATGGATGATTGTCACAAGCGCCTGTTTCACACAAACCACCATTATCTGAAGTTGATGGTGGACAAGGCCTTGGTGAAAGGAATGATGCTCAGCCGACGTGAACAAAAAAAGGTTGCATGTCACGTTGGGAAATAGAAACGCAAACGGCGACAGAAGAAACTCGATCGTGGAGTGACTGGAACCAACCAACTGATCTACGCAGACCTATTGTTTCCTCCAAAGAACAATGGAACGGATTACACGGCGGTTCTCGTTTTGATGGATGCGTGGAGACGTTACGTGAGGCTGCAACCACTGAAGAACAAGTCTGCTGCAACAGTGAACAAGCACATACAGCAATACGTGGTATGGGCGGAGCGACAGGATTGTCGCGGCATCAAGAATATCGTACAGCGTGAGTTTCGATGGCCGAGAACACACGGTTCCCAGTTCTCCAGATCCTCACAGACAAGGGCAGTGAATTCGTGAACAAGGAAATGGCTGCATGTTACGCGGCGCGTGGCATCGAGCATGTGAAAGTGGGACCGAAAAGCTCACACCTGAACTCGTGTGATTGCACACACCAGGCTCTCGTGGCCATGATAAGGCTGGCATGTACTCAGCAGGATTTCCAAAGTCATTCTGGATCTACGCGTTGCTGAACGCCGTGTACATTAAGAATCGTATCTATTGCATGGCAATCGGGGGGATCCCTTATCAGCGAATGTTCGGTGTGGTCCCGGACATACACCACATCAGGCATTTGGGTGCTCGTATATGCGCAAGTTCCAGTGTCACCGGACAAGTACAATAATGACACAAACGCTGTGATTGCTTTCCTACTTTGATATCGAGAGGACACAGTTGGCTGTATTGTGTACATTACCTGTGAGAACACGGTGAAGTTCGTTGCTGAAGTTCGCGTACGTGAGGAGATCACGTATGGTGATCGTCACAATGTTGATCCTGCCGATCGTGGCGTCGGCGAGTGGCTGCATCTATCAAGAGAGCCACCCGAAAATGTTGATGAGGCGGTTTCAACGGTCACAAAGTCTCCCAGCCAAGATGTCTATATGAGCACGGCTGAGGATGACGAGGAGGACAACGACAGCGTCACTGCATCTGTGCTATTTGAGGTGAACACAGTAGTCCTCAACCCAGCCGACGAGATGCAGGTCGACGCCAATGCGGAGGACGGGCATGGCGTCGAAAATGACCACAGTCCAAGTGATCATGAGCACGCTACTGGCGAGGAAGATGAAGACGTATCCGTGTCTGCTCACTATGGATCTGAGACAGAATCTGTGGGAAATGATGGTCGTTTTGACCTCTCGGGATTATCGGTCGATGATTCGGCCGAGGGGGTCCAAGAGACAACAGAAGCAGCAGCAACAAAACAAACTGACGAGCAGCGCGAGGCCGCAACAACTGACGAGGACGTGGGCTAGATAGCATCACGCAGCAGCGACTCCTGATCGTAACAACATCCTGAGACTGTGATGCTCCCACCAGGACTGTGCAAGCGTGTCGCTCGCAGCGAAAACCTCATCCGAATTGTAGAGGAACATAGTTGGTATCGACACGAAGGTTCGTCGTATGGGACTTCGTGAATGGTCAAAGATCCGTGCTCCGACGAGATATAATGACTTTGTTCGACTTACTAAAATGGCTACATGAATTATAGGAAAGAATGGCAAGGCGATCAACGCTAAGAATCTTAGGATCCCAAAGAACCTACACGCAGCTGTATGTTCCAAGTATGCGGATTTCTGGCGACAAGAAGAATGGATGAAGATGGACGCGTTAAAAGACAAAGGTGTTCTCGTAGAAATTGACGCGAAGATGATTTTCAAAGGATCACGAACTGTCGGAACGACATGGATGTATGCGCCGAAAACGGACGCCCACGGGTACATAATCAGGTTCAAGGCGCGTCTCGTCGCCCTCGTCAACTGGAAGAGACCAGGTATTGACTTTAAGGAGACATTCTCTCTGGTGGCGAGGATGTCGTCGTTCCGCGACTTAGTCGGGATTTAGGTGAAGAGAAGACTCCGTCTGTACGGCGGCGACATCAACACAGCCTATCTGAATGCTACTCTGTAGATTGAGCAATACATACACTCAATCGAGGGATTCCCATGGAGTGAACCCGTGTATGTCTACGCTGTGAAGAAGGCACTTTATGGCCTCCGACAATTCGGAAGGGAATGAACAATGAAATTAACGAATGGCTGCTTGAAAGTGAATTTGTGAGATGTGCTACTGAACCCTGCCTAAATTACCTCTTCGACGGTGAGTCGATCAAGTATTTGCTCGTGTACGTCGACGACGTTGTATGCGTGACGAACGATCAGCAGTTCAAGTGTGAACTCTTTGCGGATTTCGATCGCGAGTATGGCGTAAAGGATCAAGGATTACTGACGGAATATCTCGGTGTGTAGATTGTTCAGAACGATCACGGTGTGTTTATTTGCCAGCAGAAGTATGCTCGAGAGATCCTGCACAAGTTTGTTTATGACGGTGCAAAGAAGTGTGGAAACCCCATGGAGACAAATGCACGACTTACACCCAGTGATATGGACGAGGCTGTGGACACTAGTTTCGATTACCGTGATGCTCTAGGTATGCTGGTGTACCTAGCAACGAGCACCAGGCCAGATATTGCCTACGCGCTCGGCCAGCTAAGTCGATTCGTCTCGCGACCGACGGTGAAGCACGTTGGGGCTCTAAAGAGAGTCCTTCGGTACCTGGCTGGTACCAGCACGCACGGGATTTGGTACAAGAACGATGCCTAGGCTACAAGGATGATGCAGTTGATCTCGTGGGATATTGAGATAGTGACAGTGAGACCAGGAAGTGAACGAGCGGCTTCGTGTTCACGATCGCTGGTGGAGCGGTCTCGTGGATGTCTTGACGCCAACCCATTGTTGCCCAGTACACTGCTGAGGCCGAATACGTGGCGGACTACGAGGCGAGCATGGCGGCGATAGATCAATCCAACATTCTGTCGGAGATCACGCCTGGATCAAAGATCCGACCGGTGATCAACATCGACAACAGCGCTGCTCTCGTCATGGCAACGAAACCTACGTACTCGAGACGCACTCGGCACATCGAGTTGCGATGTCACTACGTTCGCGACCAGGTTCAGCGTGGACTGATCGAGCTTGTGAAGGTCAAAGGTGAGGAGAATCTAGTGGACGCATTCACCAAGCCGCTAGACAAGGCTCGACTAGAGACTCTGTGCAAGATGATGGGGGTCTTGACAATGGAGTGAGGACCGCAGCGTTAGGATTCGAGGAGGGCGTGTTAGAAAGCGGATATTTTCTATCCGTTTCAAGTCCATCCTATTTTTGAAGTGGCCCGGGAGGGGGATTCATCCCGAAGGGTCGCCCGGTGCCCCTGCATATGATGGAGGAGCTAGAAAGAGGTAAGAGAACTTGGCTCCTAATACATTCAGTTCCTATTCTACCACGTGGCCCTCATTTACGCTTTCTAACATCAAATACTAAGTGTAAGGTATAGCACCCTTCAAATATCAGTTTTACAAGGACTTTCTGTTTCCTATACCACTTAATGCACCTCAGAAAAGAACTATACAGTAATTGAGGGTCATTACATTTTTATCGCTCTTCGTCAATTTTTAGCGCTATTATATCGGGTAGGGAATACGAATGTTCACCTACATGGTCGTGCCATTGGCATCTGATAAAAGGATCAGAAGTGTACTTTTTTTACTCGTAGATATTGTGAGTTTATAACCTAAAATGCGTCGGTTGGACGATATATAGCAGCACTATCGTTAAAAACTCGAAGGTAATAAAGCATAAAGACTAGTTTAGTAGAAAATATATTAAGAAGTGCATATCTTTATGCCAATACAATATGCACTGGAAGTGTTGAAGTAGGCTTCGATACGTACTCTATTTGCGGCTCAGGAGAATAACTCCAAGACCAAAATAGGGAAATGGATTAAGGTATCTTTACCGGCCATCAGAAACCATATTAACCAAATAAAAGTAGATCCTCGTATTAACGTAATTTCATTGCATCATTTAAAGCAGTAATTTCTGCAATTTTGGGTAAGTCATTTTGTGAACACTGCAGCGAACCTTTAATCAGTCATCATGCATACATCTTTAATTTCTCCATGGTTAAACATGGGAATAGTAATTTTGAATCGAGTATCCAGGTTTTCATCTTTAGCTAACTTGAAATATTTGAATTGCTGCTTGGCTGTCGATGAACAAGGTCATAGGACGCTCTAACCAATTTCTTGGACAATACCTGAAAGCCTACATTTCCACCTCAACACTTGAAAAAAGCTGCGTAAAATGCTGCTTCTATGGTGGACAACTAAACTCTATCGTGTTCTTTCCATATCCAGTAAAAACGTACTTTTATCGTGATTACACCTCCGGTTGTCGACTTACGATTGTCTCACTTGCGTGGTCTGAATCAATACTCCATTAATGATCACACTTAGTGCTCTTAAATTATGATACCCATGCATGTTAAGTACCTTTATGGTGCCGCGGATTTCTTTAGCGAGATTCCAATCAATAATTTTTAAAGCAAGTGTCCTTCTTGTCGCCCGATTAACAGCAATAACTCTGTCATGTCACATGCAATCAGATATCTACAAGAGACTTCCAACCAGCAATTGAAAAAAATATCTTAACCTTATATTTGTTTTCAAAAAAACATTATTAACAACCTTAAGTCCTAAAATCCTTGTACAATTTACACCTTCACGGATAAGCCAATATAAGATCATTTCTTTTTCTCGAAAGGTTATCGATTGTTATTTCTTGATATAGCATTTATCCGTCTCCTCCGTCATATAAAATTTATATTCCAAGAAATTAATCCACTTGCCTTAGATTTTGTTTTTCAAGGTCTTTATGCATCGAAAAATAGAACAAAATTTCTCTTTGGTTCCATTTACTAGCAAATAGTCTAAGGAGACACGCAAAGTTGTTATGTCACCTTCCGATTGTTCGAAACGAGTAAAATTGGAGAGTGAGATTATCTGGTTATCGTTTCTTACCCTACCTTGCTCCCTACAGTATCAAAGTTATAATGTTCTAGATCTCAGACGAACAGTCTACACGATTAGACGAACGTTCTAGAATGTTCTCGAGGTGGTCATGTTGTTGATACACGAATCAATTGGCATAGACAATACATGGTCGTCAGTGCTCGCCAACACTCCCACTCACTGTCGATCGTCCCTGGCTCGGCGTGGATAGAGGTTCATGCGTTCGCGAAGGAACTCGAACAGTTTCGTGGCGAGGGCCTTCGTCAGGATATCGGGCAGCTGATACTGCGTCTCCACATAGCTTATCTTGATCTGCCCATGGTTCACCTTCTCTCGGATGAAGTGGTGACGGATTTCCACATGCTTCGTGCGTGCGTTGTAGCCTGCGTTATGCGCGAGAGCAATCGCGCCTTGGTTGTCTGGGTTGGTGCTTCTTGTTCGTATACGAGATCCTTCATCATCATCCGCACCCAAATCACCTCCTGTGTGCACATGCTTAACGCCAGGTACTCTGCTTCTGATGAGCTTAATGCCACCGTGCGTTGGTATTTTGACTTGTAAACAATAGGGCCACCATTCATCATGATCATCACACCGGAGACAGAGCGTCTGTCGTCGAGGTTGTTCCCCCAGTCGGTATCGCAAAATGCCACTGGTGCTTGCGCTTTACCCTTTCCCCCACTGTAGTTAATGCCTCGATCGTGGGTTGTGTGCAGATAGCGTAGGAACTTGATCGCTGCATTCCAATGCTCACACTATAGTTCTCCATGAATCGGCTCAAATGTGTGACAGCGTACGCTATGTCTGGTCTGGTGCACTGTGCCACGTATTGCAGGCTCCCAATGAGCGAACGGTACGGCTTCTTTTTCATCTTAGCCTTTTCATCATCGGTCTTAGGACTGTCGGTCATCGAGAGCTTCAGGCTCTGGTCACACGGGTTCATGGTCTCGCGTGAGTTCTGCTGGTTGAAAATCTCCACAGCGTTCTTGATATACTGTTTTGCGTGATGCTCATTGTCCATGCCTCACGATCGTACACGATCCCCATGCCCAAGAGATGCTTCACAGGGCCCAGCTCCTTGACGCGAAAACGTGATGCGATCGCCTTCTTCACATCGTTCACGAGCTCAGTGGTTCGCGCAGCCACCACAATATCATCCACGTAAATACACAGGTACACGAGGTCATCACCAACTTGCTTCACATAGATGCAGGCGTCGCCGCCACAGGCGGTGAATCCCAACTCGAGTAGCGCATTGTGTATCGTCTTGCACCATGCGTTACTGGCCTGCTTGAGTCCATACAGAGCCTTGTTCAACTTGAGCACATAGTCACCGTCGATTTCCATCCCCTCTGGTATCTCGATGTACACGTCCTCCTCCAGTAGTGCATTCAGAAACGCTGTGTCAACGTCAAGCTTCTCCATCCCGAATCCAAGTGAACAGCACAATGATAGCAGCATGCGTATGGCACTCATGCACGCTACCGCAGCGTACGTCTCAAAGAAATCCACACCGTAGATCTACAGGAAGCCCAGGGCGACCAGTCTGGCCTTCCATCGCAAGATCTCTCCCAACTCGTTGAGCTTCTTGGCGAACACCCACTTGGTCTTAGTCGTTTTCATCCAAGGCTCCCGCTCCACTTTTGTCCACGTGCGGTTCCGTTCGTGGACTTCGAACTCGATGTCGATGGCATCAAGCCACCGGCCCTTCTCGTCACAAGTCACAACTTCCTTGTATGCTCATGGTGTGTCCTGGGCCGCGAGAGCTACTTCATACAGTACGTCATCATCATCGACTCGTGGGCGCTTTGCAATACGGTCACGTTCACTCCCACTCGCTAGTGAGTCGTCGTAGGGCACGATGCTGTTGTCACCGGGGTTGTACGGGCGGTCATCCAGTCGCAGTTGTCCACTTGGTCATTGATAAGTACTCGTCATATCTCGTGGTATTGCCGTACTGTTAGTTACCCGGTCGCTAACTCGATGGTTCGGTCCTGGTCTGAACACGATGGCGTCCGACATCACTGGCGGCTTCGGTGTATGTTGTGTGGCCGTCGTCGTCCGCACAACACTGGGTACTACCGCCGTCACAGGTTCATGTTCTTCTTCCACTTCCATCGGCTCATCCTCTCCACGTCGTTGTCCATCGGTGCTGGATTGTGTACTACAAAGTCTTCAACACGGTCATCATCGTTGTCGTCGTCTGCCGGGATATAGAGATTCGACCACGAAAACTCCCGTCCTTCGTCATAGATGCCGTCGACTTTACGTTCGTCGAGTCGCACACTGCGACTCACCACCATCTTGCCGTTCTCCAGGTTGAGCACCCTGTATCCTTTTGTGTCGTCTGCATACCCAAGTATCATGCATTTGAAACACTTGGCGTCCAGCTTCGTCCGTTGAGACGAGTCGATGTGGGCGTATCTCATCGATCCAAACACACGCAGGTGTGAAAGGTACGGTCTCACACGAAACACAATCTCATGAGGCGTCAGGTCGGGTCTAGTTCTCGTGCACGTGCGGTTCATCAAGTACGATGCTGTCGCCATGGCTTCAGCCCACCCCTTACGCGACACACCCTTGTAGTGCAGCAAGCACCTTGCCTTCTCGACCAACCACCGGTTCATACGTTCTGCTACACCGTTTTGCTGCGGGCTGTATGGTACAGTCTTCTGGTGAACGATCCCAAGGCGTCGGCACAGGTACTTAAATCGCTTACTCGTGTATTAGCCGCCGTTGTCTGAACGCAAGCGTAGCAGCCTTGTTCCACACTGGTTCTCCATTTTTCTCTTGTAGTCGATGAACGCTGTGTACACCTCTGACTTTCTCTTCAGGAAATGCAGCTCCACATGAACCGAGTAGTCATCCACAAATTTCGCCACCACGTATCTCGACCCACTAGATGATTGGGTACCCATCGGCCCAATCAATCCGTGTGCACAAGCTCAAGTGGTTGGGTTGTTTTCGTCTTGGACTCGCTAGGGAACGGTGAGACGGTTATCTTGCCCTTCTCACACCCAACGCACAGGTGTTCGCTAGGTTTATTGATCTCCGGAAGTCCCGTGGTCGCTAGTTGTGTGCGCACGTACGCGTCATGCCCAGAATGGCCTTGTCGTGCATGGTACAACTTCCACTTACTCCCAGTGTCCTTGCACTCAACCAACATCGCACGCTCTTGATGTCCACGCAACACATAAAAATGTGTGTGGGGGGGGGCAAAACCTGTACGGCGGCGACAAGATGATGCGAAGAGATGCCTATCACGGCCCAAAAGGTGAAAAACCTGCACAACTACGGTAAAACACAACAAAGTAATAGCAAACCAACGCAAGATTGTACGAAGAGATACCTCACGAGGTCCTAA
>CM047587.1:39213750-39318222 GCA_026184515.1 Peronosclerospora sorghi | reverse complement strand
GCAAACCAACGCAAGATTGTACGAAGAGATACCTCACGAGGTCCTAACACACGTAAATTGAGCCACCCATCCCTTCTCAGTCAGCTTCGGTACCGACAAGAGACGTCCGTCAAGTCCTGGGATATGCAGCACGTTGCTCACCGTAACCTTTCCACTATCAAACACCATCTGGACGTCGCCATGTCCAATGGCCTTCACGATCTTGCCGTCTGCCACCTTCACTTCGATAGGTCGGCCGAGCTCCTGGTAGGTGTCAAAGTCCTCACGGTAGGGTGACATGTGCGACGATGCACCACTGTCAATCAACCAACTACTGTCATCCGAGCGTTGCTCACACGTCGCATGCGTCATTAACATGAATTCTCCGTCATCGCCCTTCTTCTTGCACTGGGACTTCTTGTGGCCACTGTGGTGGAGTCAAGTTCGAAATCGAACACCGAAGTGTCGAGAACCTGACCACCATCGTGCCCGGCCTTCCAACTTACGGGGGGGGGGTACCCCGCGAACCCTCGTCTTCGATCCGATCGGATCGTCCGCTGCTGGCAGACGACCGATCGTCAACACTGGACGCCTGGTCCGATTCTTTTCGCATCTCACCTTGTGTACCCGATGGATTGGGCTGGTAATACACTCGGTGGATCGGTGCTTGGGACTGACTTGTGGTCTAAATGCGGTAGACCGTGCTGGGTGATGTACCCGGGGCGGAACTCTTCACGCTGGGTACGGGTATACCGGTTGTACTCGAAATTTGTATACTCCCGAGGGCAGATCGCTAACCCGATCGTAAAGCCTGGCCAATATGGGAGATAAACTACGGTAATCCAATGAGGTCCAATAATCCAATCCAATGGGGAGATCCAATAAGAACGTGATGTAATCCACGAACGATATCTCCACGAAATAATCCAATAGGTAAAATAAAACGTTCCAAACGTGTGCAACTTAACGTTGGGGGTCGACCAAAGTACGCTCCCGTCGAAGGAACTTCCGGCGGGCCAAATGCGTCTATAACGCGTCCCGGCCGGGTATAATGCGTTGGAGGGGATTACTGGACCCTCCGCTTCCAAAACACTCTGCGGCGTGCAGAGGCGACTAACGCGTAAGGTGAAAATGACCCCGGTTTAGCTGGGGGTCCAACGGTCACTTAAGCGAAGCTAAAAGCCAAAAACCTTTACGAAGCAAAACCCAAAAGAAAGCAAATTCCCAACTTGGCAAAACCCCAACTTGGCAAATCCCCAATCTTGGAAAATCCCCAACTAACTACCTACCCCCTATAGTCCCCAATATGTACCAAATATGAAAATATGTAGTACACGCAATCTCATGTGACCTACCCGAATTTGTGTCCTGGACACCCCTTGCACATGACTGACCCAAAAACCCATTGACTTTCCACCACTCCGATCGCCGAAAGGCCGATCGGTCCATTACCGACCAAAATTCTTGGGTCCGCTTCACGACAGCCTCCCCTGAGTCGTGTCGCAGCCGCGCAACGGTAGCGGCCCGATCTCATCAAATCCCGATTTCCGTCGAAGCGGACTTGACCAATGGACGGATCTCCAACTTCACCTCCGCCAGGTACTTGTCTGCATACCCAATCGCCTTGTGACATCTCTTGACCTTCTTGCTGCAGACGCCCTGCGTTCTTCATCGCCTCATGTTGACTCGCCGACCATATCGGCCCGATCTGAAAGCCTTCTTAGCTCTCCACCCAACACTCCGGGGTCCGATACACCGGGTCGGCATCAGATCGAGGCCGATCAACTTCGAAAAACAGTCGAAGAGCTCCGGTCCCAGTTGGTCATTATAGACCAACAGTCTGCCGATACCACCAAGGCGTTCGGCGCCTTATTCGCAGCGGATCTGCAGTCTCGTGATCACCATGATTAGCTCCGACCGATCTTGGACGGGCTGATCGGCGCACGCCATGACTTGTCTCGTATGGAAACTTATAGTTCACATCTCCTATAACAGCTCGTGGTAGTCGGCAGACAGATGCTAGAAGACCAGTCCGAACGGGTCCAGCTCCGAACCCAACGTGGTTACCTGGAAAGGCAGACCAGCGAATTGCAGGTCATGGTCCGGGAGCAGATCGGGAAGGTCGAGTCCTTCCAGGCCCGATCAGACGCCTGGACCCAGGAATCAAATCGTCGCTGGGCGGCCGTAAATCGATGCTATCAACAGTTAACTGACTTGTTGCATCAGCGTCCGGATGTTCGTTCCAATGCTGACCGGTCTGTATCGGCCGTTCCGGTCGGTCTACATCAAGACCAGACCCGGCGCCATTCATTGGCCAAAAGTGGCCCACCGAAAATTTCACAAACTTCCCAGTATAAAAAACGCAAGGACTCGCCGAAGAACTCGAGGGCGCGGGGCATAGCGCTCGACTCCGAACTCGAGGAGAAGAGCGCGGTGCCCCAGAAGAAGGCCAAGACACCGGCGCATCTCTCAAGTCCCGAATCGGTCGCGTATGACAAGTCTGTCCCCGCCAAATCTCGTGTGCCCTCGCGCCCCGGTGCCGCGCACACCAAGCGCATAGAGGTCTCGTCTGGAGAAGGCTCAGAGGGCGGATCCAGTGACTCCGAATATCTGATGACCGCTTTATCCAAGTCTCGGTCGGATCGGCGTCGAGTTTCCGTTCCAGCGGAGCCCGCATCGGGGAATAAAAAGCCGACCAGCTCCCAGGGTGATGGTGCTGTGCCGACGTGCGGGTCGACCGGATCGGTTCCTTCATTCCAGCCCGGCAACTCTGGATTGCATAAGCATGCCCGATTGAAGGGTTGTTGGACGGAGGTCGGCCCCTCCCATCTCGGACTTCGGATGCTACTCTGCCGTGGTCACCAGGGCAGATCAGTGAATTGCACCGACCAGCCCTGACCAGATCGAATATCATCCGGTATTTACCATCGGCAGCCTGTGGGGAGATAGTTATCCTTGATGCAGCAGTTAGATGACCATATAATTCGTAATATATGTTATCATTCCTTTCACATTGCTGATCATCTAATCACTTGACGAAATTTCACCATTTCCTCCAAGCTTGCTCCAACACGTTATTATATACAATTTCCATCCACATCGCGAGAATCATCACTACGTTCGTCATTCCACTACTCGAGTTCGTCACGGTTCATCACAGTTCATCATAAATTCACAAAGTTCCGATGTAATGGGGTGCCATTACATAATTGATATTCAAGTTAGAATATCACAGTTGAATTTCAGACGCGTTGTCTGAAATTCAAATAATAGATTATAAGTTATTATAATCTACGAAGGAAAAGTCGATTCGGTATAAATACCGAATCATGCAGGGTAACTAATAGTACAGTTAGTTTAATACTTGATATTATTATATTAGTTAGGTAATTACTATACTGTTAGCCGCTAACCACCAATTTAATAAACACTCTTAATTTTGCGTTCTATCTCTAAAGCGAATATTATATTTGCTTTTAGTATAGGATTAGTTGTCATCAACTAATCCTCCCCCTCCCGTATTGCGCGCTTCCTCGCACAACACAGTGTGAGCCCGTAACAGGATCAGTCCTGTTACACCTGGTAGCACTTTGTGGTCCGTCCTAACGACCACAGTTCCGTTCCGCTAGTTAACTAGCGGAGCGAAGATTAAGAGCCGCTCGGCATCATGTCGCGAGACATGACGGCTGCCGAGCGAGAAAGAACGCTGGAAGAGGTGAATAAACACTTCCACCACTTCTCGTCGAGTAATAAAGACGCGACGGTAGAAATGGTTCGAACCATGGGGACCGACATCCTTACCTTCCTCCTGGGTAAGACCCCGGAGGAAGCGATAGAGGTGGTGAATCGCTTTAGGCGAAACCACCTAGAAAAGTCAGAACGGCCCGCTCCAGAGGCAGCGCGGACCGCAACTGCACCTGCAACGCATATCGTTGAAGTGGTAAAGGCGCGGGTACCGCCCTTTACCGGTGAATGGGGCGAGACCCTTCGTAGATGGTTCGCAGAGGTGGAAGATGCCATCTCTGCGCAAAATATTGTTGACGAACGTCAACAGGCGTACTTCGCCACAGCATGTCTGGGCGGCAGATCCAGGGCATGGGTGATGAGTCGCAGATCCACCGATGACTCCGCGCTCCTGACTTATCAGGAATCAAAAGCTGAGCTAAAGCTCAACTTTGAAGCTCCAGAAATGGAGCTAAGTAGTCGGCAGCAGTTCATGGAACTCCGGCAAGGTAAGCTTGACCTTCAAGCTTACGCTCAGAAGACGCAATATTTGCTGTCAAATATTGTGTATGAGTCGGTGCCCCTTTCTGTGCAGGTCACTGGCTTCATGAAGGGACTCAATGATGGTCCCGTCAAACAGAGACTTTATGGGCACCCGCCAGATACTCTGAGGGATGCCATTGATATGAGCATCCGTGAGGAGTTCAGCATGCGATCAGCGTCATCGCATGCTGGGTACAGCCGAAGGGATCAACATCCCTTCGCTTTTGACATGCCGCAACGGCATGGCAACAATCAGCAGTCAGGCAGACGAAGCTCACACTTCGTCTCAAGAAACATCCACCCGCGCCAGAGCATGGGCGGTGGAGGTCTAGAGCCGATGGACCTATCGGTTGCGGTTGCTTCGAACACGAAGCAACCGAAACTTAAGAAGAATATTCGCTGCAATAGATGCGCGAAAAGGGGGCATTTTGCCTATGAGTGTATGGCACCGCGTTCGGTGCCACGCAGTCAGCGGACGGAACCGTTCGCTGCACGGCAACACCAACAGGGACATCACCCTGTTGGTGCAAAAAACGAGGGTCGCCAGTAGGGGAGGGGCGCCCTACTGGGAATGTTATCCCACATGACGACATAGGGCATGTGAGGGTAATAGCCCCAGACGGAACTATGTCCTGTCAAAAGGTGCAGGGTGATGGTAAGCCTCTTATCACCCTGGAGGTTAAGCCGCACGGGAGCGATGTCCCCATGCAAGCTTTGTTTGACACAGGAGCGTCAAACAATTTCGTTAGAACTCAGAGTCTAACGCTGTTGATCTTCGTGGAGGTAGAAACCCCACGAAGTATGTTGTCATTCCGGTTAGAAACAGGTGCAACCGTGACTATTCCAAAGCGCGTGATTAAAACACGCTTCGAGTTAAATGAACTGTCACTCGAGGATGAATTCATCTTCCTCGATTTAGATGACAAGTTCGATGTGATACTTGGAATCCCATGGATGTCCAAGTTTAAACCTTCGATCGACTGGGTTAACTTATCGATCGAATGCGGCGGACGCACAGGATCTGATCACCCTGTGTGTGATCCGGCTGTATCATAGGATACAAACGCAGCGTCAGACAGCCTGGTGGATAGAGATGGCGCCACCAGGTATGTTCTGACACGATCAGCGGAAGGTACCTCCGCTGGTGAGAGTCCAGAGGGACTACCACACGCAACAGAAGAGTCGTTGCGTGTTGGAGAGAAACATTCCACGGGTGACAAAGACCACCGTGAGAATGAAGTGATATCCACGGTGGGAAACACCCACCGTGAGAATGAAATAATATCCACAGTGGGAAACACCCACTGTGCGACCGAAGGTTCCAACACGATGAATGAATTCCGTGTTGATGAGAGTGAACTCACGATCGAGTGCAATCGTGAGCACAACTCCGTGGTGGCCAGTGCCCACCACGTTGCGTTAGCCATGCGCACGGGTGATAAAGACCACCGTGTCCCAGAAAAGGCGGCCGATCAGACGAGCGCATCTGATCGCCAAAATTCCATGGTAGGCAGTGGCCACCATGATGATGAGTATTCGCACACGGTGAATCGTAATCAACGTGTAGCAGTCAATCAGACGAGTGCGTCTGATTTCATGGGCAGTTCCGTCGAGACGATCAACGTCTTGACGCAAACGGAGACCGGATTATCTACCCATTCTCTGTTGATGGAACACCCTCCGAAAGAAGGTTCGGAGGTGATGGATCTTCCAGCGCTATCTGGAAGAAGTTTATGAAGAATTTGCACGATGATCAGATCGAACAGATCTGTATCATCGTTGCAACAGATGATGTAGTGGATATTCGTGAGCGAATATCCACATTACAAGTGGAAAACATTGGGAACGAGGTTTCCAATGATCAAACCAAAGTTCAGCGCTTTGAAGCGCAGAGCTGGGAGTCGCTTAAAGTGAGCTCCCCATTTTATGAGGTACTTCGGGAATACGCTGACGTATTCCCAGAAGAAGTACCTAGCGAGATCCCTAAGGATAAAGGAACTCGTCATGAAATTGACCTCGTGCCAGGCACGAAGTATTGTGTTACGCGTCAATGGCCGTTGCCGCGTGATCAGGTAAAAGCGATCGACGAGTTCTTCGAAGCTCGTCGTAAATCAGGCCAAGTGCGGGAGTCTACCTCACCGCACTCTACCCCCACCTTTTGTGTGAAGAAGTCCACAGGTGGGTGGAGAATCGTTCACGCTTACAACAAGCTGAACGTAGCGACGGTACCGTCACAGACAACGATACCGCGGAAGGATTTCATCATAGAAGGCATGTGCGGGAGCACCATCTTTAGTGCTCTCGATCTAAGAGATGGATTTCATCAAATCCTAATGCGTGAGAAGGATATCCCTCTCACGGCGGTAAGCACCCCAAGCGGCATGCTTTGGGAGTGGCTTGTTATGCCGCAGGAGCTTCGAAATGCCCCTGCTACGTTTAACAGATGTGTAACGCATCTATTACGCCCGGGGCGAGAATTCGCACCGAGTTATTTCGATGACGTGTTCATCCATAGTAAGGGTGAACACGATAAAAGCGATGTAGATGTCCATAGGGAACATATACGTCAAGTGTTAGAGCTTATGCGTAAGCACAAGCTCTGTGAAAATCTAATGAAGTGCACCTTTGGTGCACCTGAGATACCCGTTCTTGGATGCTTTGTGGGCAAGAACGGGGTGCGCTCTGATCCAGAAAAGATCAGGGTGATCGTTGAATGGCCTACGCCAAACAACGTTAAGGAACTTCGAAAGTTCCTTGGGTTGGCAACATATTTTCACAAGTATTCGTGCAACTATGCTGGGTTGATACGACCTCTTTCTCAATTACTTAAGAAAGATGTCGAATGGGGTTGGGATAACCAATGCCTGGATGCTTTTGATGCAGTCAAGCAAAGCTTGACTGAAGCGCCTGTCTTGGCTATAGCCGATAACGAGCGTCCGTTCCACGTCGTTTGCGACGCGAGCGATTTCTCTATCGGCTGTGCTTTGATGCAGCGTGATCACGATGATCGTGATCGCGTAATCTGCTATCAATCGCGTCAGTTGCGCCCAGCGGAGCGCAACTATCCAGTGCATGACAAGGAACTCCTTGCCATGAAGTACGCACTGGCCAAGTTTCGGATCTATCTCTTGGGAGATATACCGTTTGTGGTTTACAAGGACCATGCGTCGCTACGCACGGCCGTGAATTCACCACACATTTCTCAAAGAATGGCTCGATGGCTGTCATTCTTGCTGAGTACAACTTTACGGTTGAATACAAACCCGGAAAGTTGAACGTTATAGCGGATGCGCTATCACGAAGGCCCGATTACGAGACGAAACCGTCCGTAGCCGAGGGGGCCAGTGCAAACGCGATCCGTTGCACTGCTTTGTCGTCGTCAATTATACGACAAGTACGCGAGGCGTACAAAACAGACGAGGAGACACGTCTGTTGATTGATTACGTAAGTAATGAATCAAGTGAGAAGCGTGACGAACTCCCAGAGTTCCTCCGCGCTTGAGTGCATTGATATCGAATACACGAGGGTCTACTGCTTTACAGCACAGACCAAAAAGATTAAAGTCGCATCGTCGTTCCAAACGACGATGATCTCAAACATCAAATTATGTTTGAGTATCATGATGCACCGATTTCGGGGCATCAAGGTCGATAGAAGACATACACTTCTCTCGCACGTGACTTTTACTGGCGAAACCAGTACAAGTGGGTACGAAATACGTACGCGCTTGCGAGATTTGCCAGCGCGTTAAGCCTGCGCAGTCTGCACAGGCTCCGCTGCAATCTCTGCCGGTTCCGACAGAGTGTTGGAAGTCCATTTCAATGGACTTCGTATTCGGTCTTCCACCCGACAATAGTCGGAAGACTAGAATAGTGGTCTTTGTAGACAGTTTCAGTAAGATGGTACATCTTACTGCAGTATCAGCGAACGTAACCGCCGCTCAAACAGCGCGGATATTCGTTGGTACGGTATTCCGTTCGCACGGAATGCCGGAAGACATTGTCTCGGATAGAGATCCGAGATTTACAGGACGTTTCTGGCAAGAAACGTTCTCATTGTTGGGAACCCAGTTGAAGATGTCAACTGCGGACCATCCGGAAACGGATGGGCAGACCGAACGGGTTAACCGCGTTCTCGGAGACATGTTGCGATCATACGCACATGCCTAGGAACAGTGGAGTGAGTATCTGTCACTCACTGAATTTGCGATTAACAATTCGGTGCATGCTTCAACTAAGCATACACCGTTCTACGTGAATTCCTTAAGGCATCCACGAACCCCAGCTTTACTTGGCGGTACGCCAAATCTAAGTGGGGGAGGGACCCGCTCAAATTTTGAGCGAGTCAATGCGCAAGTTGCGACTGCAACTTGTGAACAAAACGATGGCCCTTCTACTGAAAGTACAGTAGAAGCGGAAATAGCTTCAAATGAAACTGAAGCTGCATATGATTAATATGTGTCTGCAGCCATTGCTGCAGACAATGAGCGCAACGCACCTACTGCTGATAAAGCAGTAGATGAATTCGTATTACAGCGCCAAGATGTAATACGCTATATAAAAGATGCACTTGATTCTGCTTTGGATAAGCAGAATCAAAATGCAGAAAAGCAAGGAAGGAAGAACAAAAACTCCTTTCTGAAAGGCTAATTGGTACTATTAAGTACTACCAATTCGCCTATACATGCAATAAGCAACTTCCCTACACAGAAGTTGCTTCCTAAGTACATTGGACCTTCCAAGGTCCAAGAAATTCGGGGGAATGCCTATACTTTAGACATTCCCACAGCAATGCGGCTCCACTCGACATTCTATGTTGGGCGGCTCAAACCGTATCATTTGTCTTCGTCTTACGACGAGACGCAGAACCACGGAAGATACTGTGCTTCTCCAAGTCTCCCAAGAGAGACTTGTAATCGGCTTCCAGCCGTTAATGAGCAGAGCGGAGAGTCGTTACCTCAGCCTTCGACTGCTCGAGATCAGCCGTGCGCCGATCGATCTCTCTCTTATAGCAAGAAAGCTCAATGTACAGAAGATCATTCTTCTGCTGGAGGGCAGTGTGCGCCCCGAGGATGTCGCGGACATCCTCGCGAAGAGACCGATATGTCTTCACACAGTGAGACATATCGCTGCTCAAGGAGGAATAATCCTCCTCGAGCTTGCGGAGCGAAGAACCATGCTCCGCAACAACAACGGCGACGGAATTCTCAACCTCCACCGCCCCTGATTTATAATCAGGGGAATAAGCGATATATCCTCGAGCGCTTGATCTCGAAGCGCTCGGTGCCTTTGAAGAAGGGGCAGCGTACCGAGTACTTGGTACGCTGGCTGGGATATCCCCAAGAGTTCCACTCTTGGTAGCCGATTGAGGTTCTGAGGGCCGACGCCCCAGACCTTTTAACTGAGTTTGAGAAGAAGTCTCAAACTCATAATGCGAAGTAGCATCAACAATAGGTGTTGATGCATTCCGGGTATCAATTAAACCCTGAATTTCGGCGGGTACGGAAAAGCCACCGTACCCCCGCAACTCCTCCTCTGACAGACGAGGAGCGCCCTGCGTACACCGCGGGCAAACGAGGTGAGAAGGGACACCACACTTTAACCCTTCTTTGATGCAAGCAAAATGGATGTATTCCATTTTGGCTGTTCGTGAGTGCTTTAAAAAGAGCTCGCTCATTACGTGAACTTTATTCACGTAATAATCTGGGCTTTTGTTGTAGTTGTAAACAAAAGCATTCCAACTCTGAGTCAGGGCGTCTTTATCGTCCCTGTTCTTCCTTGACCCTTTCCGGCTCGAATAATATCGAACCTGGAAAAAGAGGTCAATAAAGTACAGACGTCTATCGTCTGTACTTCGATTGAATCGACGTGACTGGATGTCTTCGCAGTCATCCAGCGCGTTGATATCGAACAACGCATACTGGCAGTGCCGTTTACGGTGACCGCCACTGTTGGGGGCAATAGCCCATCCAGGGGTCCAAAACCCCACTCTGTACGGAACATGTGGTTCCGTACGATGATACGCTTTAGAAGCGGCAACCGCCGCTTCTGTTCGAGCCCTTTTAGCAGGAGGAGCACCGCCTGCTTCAACACCACGCGCCGGGGTTAAATCACCCCAACGTGGAGACGTACTTGGTCCAGGTGCGGTTCTGCGTTCCCGCAACCATCTGTGATGATCATTGTCGCTGTCATATCTGACAGCAACACAAGAGTTATCATCGCTGTTAGAAGATGATGAGCACCTAGCGAGTTTCGACTCGCTAGATCCTTTCTCGGGGACAGCTGTGCCCCAATCACTTTGTTCGGAGTCACAACTGTCTCCGAACATGGAAGAACTTTTCCTGGCAGCACACCATTCGGGGGTTGTCATCGTGCGAGATGTTGCATTAGCAACATCTCCCTGTTTCTTGCCAGATGCCGCCTTAGCAGCATCTGTGGTCGAAGACGGTACGTCTTCCGACCTTTCCGTAGTTGACGATGCTAATGCAGCGTCACTGTTGTCACTCAACACCTCAGCACCTAGTGCTGAGGCGGAGGAAGAAGCTCCTTCGATGTTTTCAGCAGCGCTCTTTAGAGCGCCGCCGCGTGCTTCAACCATCGAGTCGATGGTCAATCCGTTGGTGAATGAGAAATTCCGACCAACAAGTGCCACCTATGATTGGCCAAAATAAGAATTATTATTGGCCAACCACCTTAAGTGGGGGTGATGTAATGGGGTGCCATTACATAATTGATATTTAAGTTAGAATATCACAGTTGAATTTCAGACGCGTTGTCTGAAATTCAAATAATAGATTATAAGTTATTATAATCTACGAAGGAAAAGTCGATTAGGTATAAATACCGAATCATGCAGGTTAACTAATAGTACAGTTAGTTTAATACTTGATATTATTATATTAGTTAGGTAATTACTATACTGTTAGCCGCTAACCACCCATTTAATAAACACTCTTAATTTTTCGTTCTAAAGAATAAGTAAATACTTATATTTACTTTTAGTATAGGATTAGTTGTTACCAACTAATCCTGCACTTATTGTATTGCGCGCTTCCTCGCAAAATACAGTGTAATCCCGTAACAGGATCAGTCCTCTTAAATCCGACCTCACACATATTCACACCGATCGATATACTGATCGGCGCTACTGTGGGTCTTGGTCTTCGTGGGTCTGCATTACTGCGAAGCGATTCGGACTGACTCGGTCTCGCTCGAACTCTCGTAGCAGTGCTCCACAGTTTAGGTCGAACTCGTCGATCCAAGTCTCTTCATCATGATCCTTCCACCGGACCAGATATTCTCGGTGGGTGCGTCCGAAACGGGTCTTCTTGACCGATCGGACATACAGCACCTTCTCCACTTCGAACTCGTCTTCTTCCAACGGCCGTTCCCAACTGTCCCCCGGCAGCAGAGATTCATCGAAATCGAATCTCTCTGCTTCGTCCACCAGACAGGGCATTTTAGGCCGATCGGGGAATTCTCTAACCAGCTTCAACTTGGAGACGTGCACGATCGGAAAAACTTTGTAATCCGTGCCGATCGTGATCAGACGGGCCGCATGCTCACCGATCAGCTCTGCTACACGGAAAGGTCCGTGCCACATATGAGCCAACTTCTTCACATATCCCTCCTTGACCCGATCGAGGTATAGCCATACCCTCGCCCCTGGTTCAATACCATGAGGTCGGACTTGGTCGTTGTTCCGGTCTGCCCGATCTTGTATGGCCTGACTCAACTTTTCGTTGACGACTTCCTTCGCGTATTGATAGTGCTTCTGGACCTGCATACGCCAACGACGGGCATCGCGGTAGCGGGTCCGAGTGCAGGCGATCGGTATCGCCGCTTCAAGTGTCGATCGAGGGTCCCATCCATACTTCAGATAAAAAGGCGTCTCTCCTCGGACCCGATCGGTTGAAGAGTTGAGGGCAAATACCAGCCTCTCTGCATACTCGTCCCAGTCACGTTGGTCCGGATCGGCCACGTACATCTTGATCGACCTCGTGATTGTCTACACCATGCGTTCAGCCGATCCGTTCGCTTTCGGGCGATATGCCATCGTCGCGCTCTGTTTCTGGCCCAGCATGTTATTGAACGATCGGAGCACCTAGGCCATAAAACCGGGTTCCCGATCGTGTCTTATAACCTCGCTGGCACCTAACCTTCTGAATACGCATTATTCATAACTCTGGGCGATCTGCTCCGTAGATCGGGATGCACTAGCCTTCGCAATCACCAGACCAGTGAACAGGTCGACCCAGATCAGCAGCTCAGTGTTGCCGCTCGTCGATCTGGGCAGCGACGGTATGTGGTCCATTGCTATCACCTGGAAAGGGTAAGTGGCCTCGATATTCCCGGGCTATCTGCCCTTGATTACCGGCCTGCCCTTTCCGGTCTCGCAATCGGTGCAACAGCCCACATATTTCTGCACTCTCCGAAAAAGTCCTCTCCAGTGAAAGTGTTCCCTGATGTTGTGATATGTCCTGCCTACGCCCTGATGTCCCCCTTCTAAACTCACTTGATAGTGATGAAGGACATCCGGCTGCAGCAACTCAGGGATCACCAATTTCGCCAGTCGGTCTCGATAGGCACTGTCTTGGTCAACATCGCGGCAGTAATATAGCAGTCCATCGTCATCCACCTCGTAGCTGTCCGCGATCTTGGCACACTCTTTTGCTTGATCATTCGTCAACTTGGCCAATTCACCGCGCATGTATGCTTTCAGGTTGACGATCCACTCTTCTTCGTCTTGCGCCTTGAGGATCCGTTCCGCCCTTAGCTGTTGCACAACGAGCACACTCAGCCTTTCGTTCGGGAACTACCGGCGAGACTTCTGAGTCCGCGATCTAGTCGCAGCCATCACGTGAACCTGGTAGGGTCTGTCCTCGGGCTTGATCACCTCCGGGAGCCTGTTTATATCCATTAGCTCAAGTAGAACGGTCTCCTCGGTGATCGTCACCCCGATCTGGTCCCGCATGGCCTGGGTCGCGAGATGGTCGGCGCTTCTATTCCAATCCCGTTTCACGTGAAATATCTCGTGGTTGGGGTAGTCTTTTAACGCCTTCATCACTCGGTCGTTTAACAACTTCAGCCGTGGTTCCTTACAGTCGATCTCCCCAGTGATCTGCCTTATCACCAGGTTGGATTCACCACATATGATGATCCGACCTTTCTTTTGTGATGACAGCAGATCGATACATAGAAGGAGCCCCCGATATTCCGCCTCGTTGACCGTTATGTCCGGCATGACATCGGCGGCGGCTGCAACTATAGACCATTGTGGTAACTTCCACAGTATGGCGCTGTAGGAGCCGACCTTCTTATTCACGCTAGCCGATCCGTCGAAACTCAAGACCAGGAGTTCCTCATCCCGATCAACGGTCGGTGGCGGCCGTGAGATAGACTGTCGAGGTTGTTTCCTTTGGGCAATCGCCGTCAGAGCTTCATCCACTTCAGACCGAGGGGTGATGCTAGCAGCCAATGTTCCCAATATATCTTCCTCCCCTTGACGCACTTGACGACCTCGAGAGACCACTGTGACAGGATCGCTGACCATCCGCCGATCCGACCGTCCATCCCATTGTATGATAGCAACCAGGCCAATGTTGACTTCCTTGATAGGACCTTTATAGGTCGGCCGACCAGCAGGTTATAGCACACATCCAAAATCCGTAGTAAGGCCAGAACTTCTTCGACTATCCCATAGTTGACCTCGTTCGGCTTCAATGTACGGCTCGTAAAAGTGACCGGGTGGTACACTCCATCATTTTCTTGCGCTAGAGTGGCATAAATGGCCCACTTACTAGCATACACAATGACGATCGGCATTTTTTCCGGATCGAAGTGCCTGAGAATCGGTGCCGTCGCCATCTTAGCCTTCAACATACCAAAAGCAACCTGCGCACGCTTCATATAGTCATCTTCCTCCATCGGCGGCAATTCTACAGCCCGATCAGAGTCGCAGCCCTCTCGTAAAGTTGCCCGATCTGCTTCGCGCAACATATGATAGTCGACTTCCCGGAGCTCGTACAGAACGGCCGCGTAGACCGCAAAGTCTTCAATGAAGCGGCTGTAGTAATTCAGGCTCCTTAGAAAGGACTGAATTGCCTTCAGAGATGTGGGAAACGGGAGGTTGATCAGTGATTCCAGATATTTTTGTAGATCGTCCCAGGTGACTTCGGGCGGATCGGCATACACTTCAGGAAGGACTGCCACCTGGCTCTCCAGCTCCTGAGTGTACTGATCCCCGCTCTCATGTATGCAAACTTGGTCGTCTTCTGGGGTGACATCACCCGACCCGTCCCGATCGGCTGCACACTGCTGTTCCCGGTCGGCGGGCTGCTCTTCAACAACATCGACATGTTTAGGCGCGCCATCATGGTCCGCCCCAGCAATCCCGTGTTCTCCTTTCTCCGTTTCTGGTTCCGGCTTTCCGGCTCCTCTGTCGCCTGTTCATGTGAAACCACCATGTTGACGAGCCTTGGCTCATCTGCTCGATGGTCCACCGTGTACGGTGACTGCGGCGCCTTTCTTCGGACCAGAATCTTCTTCGGGGTTGAATAGCTGGGTCGTTCCACCATAGGTGGGGTATCTTCTTCCACCGGTCCATCATTGCTGACCAGGTCGGTGGTCGATTGGTATGCCAAGTTCTGCCACTCGACATACCGTCTCGATCCGATCGATACAAACCCCGCCTTTCTTGGCACCTTCCCTTCCGCTAGCCACATGCCAACAATAGCATTTTTGTCGGGCGTAAGCGGCTTGTCACTGATATTGGTGAGTCGAACGTAATCAAACCGGCCGGCGCTCTTCACAAAGGTCGGCACCCACCGGTCGCCCCTGTTCACCCATAACTTCCTTGATCTGAAACCTTTATCGACCGGGGCATCAGCGGATTGACCGACTGGAACGGTGAAATCTTGATCCCACCTGACCAGATAGTTGTACGATCCGTATAGGGACCGCCGACCAGCTAGTTGGATCTGGACCTCATCCGGGAGTGTAAGAACCCCATGAGACAAATCCAGTCGAATACCCGTCGACACCATAAAATATATGCCTAACAGGGCATCCTGACCATCCGGCTTGCCGACCCAAGCGCTGAAGAAGTAGACCAACGAACCTGAGAGAGTGATCTTCACGCGCGTCCTTCCTTCGGTCATGTAAGAGTTTTCCCCAATTCCGACACATTCTTGTATCTGGGTGTCGTCTATACGACATCCGACCTTAAGAGCAAAGGCGGAGTCGATAATCGAGACTTCGGCCCCAGAGTCGAACAACATTGTCGCCTTCTGGTTATTAATATTGCCACAGGCTTTCGCCCGGTTAAGCCATTTATTGGGCGCGTGATACTTCCAGTATCCGCGGGACTCCCCCGGCAGCAAATACAACTGCATGACCACCTTCGAACGGGAATATTCATCGGTCTTAAGACTGTAGACCGGATGATCCCGACCGACGCGATTGCGAATAGAACATGTATTGTCGATTTTATTCTCCTTGCCGACATATGCATAGATGCCAAACATAGACCGCTCGGCTCGATCCAGATTCCAACCTGGCGAGCGTTCTAGTTTAACATCTTTTCCACGTCCGGTGAAAGCATCCCCGCGTGCTTGTTCGGCACATACCATTTGCGCATCAGATTGAAAAATTCTTCCATCTTGCACTGTCCGGCCACGTGGATCTCTCCACATGACTTGCACACGAAGAGGCAGTGATCGGTGGGGTGGCCGCGTCCTTCACACTTCTTGCAGGTCAACTTCTTCCAGCAATCCCCACCGTCATGCTTACTCGACCCGCAATGAACACACATCTTGCGAGGTCGGTTCGGGTCAGACTTGTTCCCGCTCCTGCCCTTCCGATCTGCCTGGTTGGGAGTCGATCGGGCTCTTAGAACGGATTCCGTAATGCAAACGTGACAGCACTGCTCTTCATCCGACTCCTGTCTGGACAGGCCGCTGCTTTCCTCTTCCGACCCAGTGCTGTCTTCCTTCACAATCGCTTTGACAGCACGGGCCGATCTAGTAAAGGGCCTCTTCACGGGGTCGGCCTGGGTCTTGGATCTATATCGACCCGATCCAACGGCGACCTTCGCCCTCATAATGCGCGAGTGTTGCAGCGTCCGCAACGTTTGTTCGACTTCCGTAACATCCTTTAGGCGCAGCATAGTAAGCTGATCTGCCAGCTCTTGGTCATCCAGGGTACTAATGTAGTGACCCACATGATCCATAGCGGCACCGGTCGGCGGGTTGCCTTCCTTGATTACTATTCCGTCGCGGATTGAAGCCACGTTCAGGCGGTGCAAATACTCGATCGGTGTTTCGTCGCCCCGCTTCTGCATATGGTGATACTTGCGGGCGGTAGAAAATCCGGAGTTGCAGTACTGCCCTTCCAATTCTGCACATAGCATATCCCAGTCAGACCGGACATCCCGATCCAACTGTTGGATCCAGTTCGCAGCCGGTCCTTTTAGCAGATCCCTGAAGATCAGACACCGTTCGTTTTTTGGTGTCTGATCCCGTAGGAAAGCAGACTTGACCCGACCAAACCACGACCTGGCTTGCTCTTCGTCGGAGTCCTTGCCGGTAAAGTCTTTAAAGTCCGTAGTCGCAGCCATACGGATACGTGGGATCGCGGCAGATCCAAGATCATATGCGGTCGTAGGATCTAGTTTATCCTTACGTGCTTTGCCCGCCCCTGTACCATCTGACCCATCGTGGTCACCCATGTCGCCGACCGGCTCCATGTCGTAATCGATGCTCTTGCTCGGTCGGCGCGGTCGGGTTGGTTGTGACTTGCGTATTGCTTTTCCAACTGGCTTAACACCTCGGATAGGCTTATCCGCTGATACCACTGACTCCATATCCACATCCCGGCAAATATCGACATTTTTCCGGGCAGACCGGTCCTGGACATGTGGGCGCGGAGGTGATCGGCATCGATCTCCCAAGAAAAGTTCCATCATCGCTTCAAACATGGCTTGGACGTTGGCTTGGGTCATGGCAACGTGTTGGTATCCTCCTTTGGAGGTACTGAAGCCTGTGGGGGCACCTGGGTCCCCGACTGGCATGCAGCCCCTTGTTGCCGCACGTCCTTTTTATGCTCCCATGGGGTCTGGTCCAACCCCATGGTCATCCGCTCGACACCGACCTCCAACTCCGATGAGTTATCCGAGGCAAGTGGAGACTGATATAACGACTTATCGTCGGATCATGCATCATCATCCATTTCAATAGTATCAGCGACCTTCAATGCCGCGGTGGGAGTTGGGCGGCGGACCGCCCCCACCAACGACACCAAATGGTCGTGGAAGGTCGACAACAACAACTCCAACCTCCAAGTATCCAGATCGAAAAGCTTCTGCACGTTAGCGGGCTTCCGCATCTTCATGCCAACCTCGGCCAACATCGCCAGCAGGTTCCTCACCAATGGCAACGGTCGGTCGCTTCGGATCGGCTCGGTGATGGGTCCGAGAAGGCGATCGGGGATCTGGGGGTCTACTATTTGCATGACCTGGTCTTCGCGAATAAATTGCTTCAACTCATGAATGTAGTACATCATGGTCAGGTCTTCTTCTTCGATGACCCCATCCCCGACCTGCGACTTCTCTTCCAGGTCGTCTTCTTCGGGCGGCATTCTGAGCCTCTTCTTGGGAACCTTGGGGGGTTGGCCTGGATCGTTACGATCAGGCTCCATGTGGTTTTCGCTTTTTATTTTCTTCTCATCCAAACATTCATTCAAATACATAGGATCAGGACAAAAGTCCTGATACTTTCCGGAACTATAGCAAGACCTGCTATAGTCCCGATTGGCTCCGGTGGTAGCCTTACCCGGCCAGATCGGACATCGCCATCCTTATTAACAACGAAAACATAAGGCGATAGCCGTTCCTTGTGTTCTCTCCAGAACTATTCCACATTCAATTCCTTGTAATCAATCCTTTGCTGAATATCGCTGCGGTGATATCCACGATCACCAAGTGATCCCGGCACGCGCACCATTGTGGTGGAGTCAAGTTCGAAATCGAACACCGAAGTGTCGAGAACCTGACCACCATCGTGCCCGGCCTTCCAACTTTCGGGGGGGGGGTACCCCGCGAACCCTCGTCTTCGATCCGATCGGATCGTCCGCTGCTGGCAGACGACCGATCGTCAACACTGGACGCTGGACCGATTCTTTTCGCATCTCACCTTGTGTACCCGATGGATTGGGCTGGTAACACACTCGGTGGATCGGTGCTTGGGACTGACTTGTGGTCTAAATGCGGTAGACCGTTCTGGGTGATGTACCCGGGGCGGAACTCTTCACGCTGGGTACGGGTATACCGGTTGTACTCGAAATTTGTATACTCCCGAGGGCAGATCGCTAACCCGATCGTAAAGCCCGGCCAATATGGGAGACAAACTCCGGTAATCCAATGAGGTCCAATAATCCAATCCAATGGGGAGATCCAGTAAGAACGTGACGTAATCCACGACGGATATCTCCACGAAATAATCCAATAGGTAAAATAACACGTTCCAAACGTGTGCAACTTAACGTTGGGGGTCGACCAAAGTACGCTCCCGTCGAGGGATCTCCGGCCGGACAAATGCGTCTATAACGCGTCCCGGACGGGTATAATGAGCTGGAGGGGATTACTCGACCCTCCGCTCCCAAAACACTCTGCGGCGTGCAGAGGCAACTAACGCGTAATGCGAAAACGACCCCGGTTGAGCTGGGGGTCCAACGGTCACTTAAGCGAAGCTAAAAGCCAAAAACCTTTACGAAGCAAAACCAAAAAGAAAGCAAATTCCCAACTTGGCAAAACCCAAACTTGGCAAATCCCCAACTTGGCAAATCCCCAACCTTGGCAAATCCCCAACTAACTAACTACCCCCTATAGTCCCCAATATGTACCAAACATGAAAATATGTAGTACACGCAATCGCATGTGACCTACCCGAATTTGTGTCCTGGACACCCCTTGCACATGACTGACCCAAAAACCTCTTGACTTTCCACCAATCCGATCGCCGACAGGCCGATCGGTCCATTACCGACCAAAATTCTTGGATCCGCATCACGACACCACGCTTGCCACACCCATAGCACGTCCCCATGAACTTCCTTAGTTTCCAGTACCTTTTATTATTCGCGTCGTCCTGGTTCTTGCCACTGTTGTTGTTTCTGCCACGGCCGTTCCGTCCACCACGCTGTCCAGTCCTGAACGCGCCTTCTCCAGACTCCAGTTGTTGGAACTTCTCGTACTGCTTTAGTAACTTCTCCTTGACTTCATCCAGTGACATCTTGGTCAGGTCCGTGTTCTCGATCACAGTCACAATCGTGTCGTATTCTGCTGGGAGACTGCCCAGCAAAACCACCAGCTGACGGTCCACGTCCATCTTGTCACCCACGGCTTCCGTCGCCACCACCAACTCGCCAAATTTGTCAAGGTGGCTCGCCATGCTGGTGCCTTTCATTATCCTGAACTCATGGACCCGTCGCGTGAGCGTGATTCGGTTCTGGATGTTTCTTCTATTGTAGTAGTCGTGCAGCGTGAGCCATGCCTGCCTCGCCGTCTTCGCTTGCCGGATCTTCGACTGATGCTCCAACTCGATGCCCTGCGCGATGATCGCAAAAGCACGCAAGTCGTTGGCTCTCCAAGTAGCATCCTTCATTTGCTCCTCCGTCCTGTTCTCCACCGCGTACAGTAGCAGGCCCTTCTTGGTCAGCTTCATTCGCATGTCGAACTCCCAATGAAAGAAGTTGTCGCTGCCAAGGAGGCCTGACGGGGTCTTCATCGTCGTGGTCGTGGTCTTCTTGTAGAGGTCAAGATCTTCTATCAATTACAGAGCTAGAGCTTTGGGCTCATAACCTGTTCGCACGAGTAAAATTGGAGAGTGAGATCATCTGGTTATCGTTTCTTACCCTACGTTGATCCCTACAGTATCACAGTTAGAATGTTCTAGATCGTAGACGAACAGTCTACACGAATCGACGAACGTTCTAGAATGTTCTCGAGGTGGTCATGTTGTTGATACACGAATCAATTGGCATAGACAGTACACGGTCGGCAGTGCTCGCCAAACACGGATACCTTAACATATGGGCATTGCCCGAAATGCATAGTTTAAATTTTTACTTCAAACGTTTTCACGTAGAAGCGTGTTCCATTAGGGCTTCCTGTTCCATATACAATTGCCCCCTTTGCCAATTTCCACATGTCAGAATTCTGCTTCGTGTGTCTTCGGGTCTGAAATTGCCACCCGCACACCATTTCAAATCCAACTTCATCAGTCACAGCGTAAACAATCAAACCATTTCTGCCTTTTTCTTGCTCGGAATTATCCTGCACTTCGGCTCATCGATTTATCTTGTTTGTCCTTGGTACTTGTTTTCTTCGACTCTTCCAGAGCCACTGCCTTCGGGCTCTTCTTATTCTTTCGTGCTGATCTGCGCACATGTTCTTCAGGTCCTTGATTTACGTCAGCATATTTGTATTTCAGTGCCTCCATAGAAGGCAGTGTGGCGCTTAGGTTTGAGCAACTCATGGATCATATCAGCTCATATCGGCTGGTTTGAAAGATAATTATTGTTTATTAAAAGCGACTATCCTCATCATTACCGACGTCTTCATCGCTTTCATAAGCACCAACCACTTCGGTAGGATTAGCTTTCAAAGCGTTCGTTGCCTTTGAAACGACTTGAATTGTATGTAGGGACCTTAATTTTCAAGAACATCAACCCTTCCAATGTTTTTTGCTTCAAGGTCTTACGCAAGTATCCCATCATTGCTTTGAGCTGCGAGAAAAAAATGTTCCACTCTGTTCGAGGTCGGAGAAATCCACTGTACGTTAATGTACCGACTCTGTCCCATTAAACGTTGGCGCTTTCTGTCTTGGATGGAACGCTTTATATTCTCTATTGTGCATGGCGGTTTCCCTTTGACCAACCCATCCTTACCGGCAACATTCTTCAATAGCTTACGCACAGCAAGGATTTCAGACTTGGAAAGGGAATCTTCCTTTTAATTCTGAACCTTTACGATTTCGTTCTCGAAGTCTTTCCACGACACGATGTTGGCTGCGCTGGCAAGATACCCACCCATCGACGCATACGTTGGATCTTCAAGATATTCACCAAAACAATCTCGAACGTCTGCAAGAGTAGTATCATTGCGCTGCAATTTCTTTGACATCATCTCGACAGGACCCATATGTTCTTTTACATTTTTCAAAGTGAGCTGCTCTGCAGGCGTCGTTATGCATTCTAACAACGTCTTTCTCTTCCAATCATTGATAGCACAGAGTCAGGGATATCGCGGAGAACGTCCGTATCTTCATGGAAGTGGACGAAGTATCTTTGAATCCGTTCGAACCGTTTCAGAAGGTCGTACTATCCACTCCAGGAAAGGGCGTGAAGAACTACAGGCTTCACAGGAGAACCAAGCAAACTCATGGTTGCCCATCTTTTAACAGAACGAAACTTCGCCATAACCACAGACACTTCCTTTAGCAGCGGCAAATGTGCACTAATCCACTCATTACAGCCATCGAAAGTCTGTGTCTGGCACATCCAACGAACGAAATATTCATATTCAGCCATCTCGCAACACATTGATTTGTCTCCATGTTATCCCCAACGAGAGCAATAAGATCTGTCTCCAGCTGATATAAATCCATAATGAAATCAAAAGTGTCAATATGCTCGTTGGTGTTCATTGAGCTGTCGACTTCAAATTGGGAGAAAGAAAGGAAGAAAAAACACATCCGGTGCTTCTGTTTTATTGTACACGCAGAGATAGTGTTCTTTGCCTTCAGTCCCACCATCAACTATGAGCAAGATGCGTTTGTCTTTCATCCCTTTACGTACTTCGTCTTCCATAAACTCGTTGGTTTTGACCATGCGCTTTCGAAAAGTTTAGAAGAAAGAGATTTAAAGCGCACAGAATCTTTAACATCTTGATCATCTACTATGCAAATTGGAACGTTTTTGACCGCTACCAGCCTCAACCACTTCATCGTGCAGCACGCATCTTTGTCGATGAACATTTCAAGTGTTACTCTCTTCGATCCATTGCTGTCTGCAATTTCTTGCGCTACAGCTTCAAAGCATTCGTGCTGCGCTGGAAGATTCGACATCAGATTCTTGTATCACGCGTTCGTCCGTTGGGAAATAGCCTTGTTATACACTTTACACATCTGTTTTCCTTCTCGTGGTCGGCGTGGTAATGAATAGACACAATATCTTTGTTCTTCCTTGTGTCTATCCTTTTCTTTTAAAAATCGAAGCACGTTGGGAATACAACAATAGTTGGAACAAAACATTGGGTCAATTCATTGTCACAAAATGACAATATCTACCCGATCTTGTCAACCCCTCTAAAATCAATCATTGTCAGTCACAATAATTGCAATATTACATTCACAAAATTTTTCCCGTCCCATGCAAGCTACACATGAGAGATGCCTCTGCCGACGTCACGCAGTGATGATCCAGAAGCTATACCAATGCAGTTTTCACCGCAGGAAGGTCATCGCGCAAGTCGGTGAGCGAGGCGCAAGTGATCCTGGATGGAATGTCAATAAACATGTTGTTGTGCGCCCTTACTCTTAGACATAGCGTAATCGTAGTGTAAATGTGTCTAAAATCACTTAATCAATGTATATCTCCACTTGTATATGCGTAATGAGCCAGTCCAGCAGTTCTTTCACAATAATCGAGCTGTCATCACACGTATCCACTAAAATGAGACTTGATACTTCACGTGACGACGCGTGACCCTCTCTACAACTACCTATAATGCCAAAGTAAGTATGCGCGCAAAGAAAACGGGCGCGTAGTTAACGTTAATCAACTGTAAGAAGAAAATGTAAAAGTGATATATTTAGACAAGACTAAATTATAGTCTGTTACAAAAAATGCAATTTGTGTACACCCTTTTCTACTTTTATGCGTCGATACTAAATCCTTCGAAAGCCGCAATACCGCGACTTAACTTCGCTTTCCAACACTCCTTCCCATCGCCGATCACTTCGAAAACAGGTTTCCTTCAACGTTCTTACAGCCCAACACTTGATCTGAACTCTCCAAACCGCTGCATCTCCAGCGCCTTGGTAAACATGTCCGCAACCATCTCGCTTGTTCCTTTGTAATGCACTCCGATGCGGCCTTCTATTTGCTTCAACATTAAAAACTTGATCCGCACGTCGACATTCTTCATCTTACTTGAGTTGTTCTCTCCTTCCAGAAACTTTATCGCTGCTTGATTATCCGAGTACAGGATCATCGGCAACTTAGCTTCACTCCAACCTCTATCAGCCACTCGTACACTCCAAACACCTCGCGCTCCACTTGAGACGAAGCATAAAACTCTGCTTCCATCGTCGAAAGTGAGACGCACGCCTGGCGCTTGCACATCCAATATAGAACTATTCCGTCCAACGAAACCAATCCACCTGTTACGGATTTTCTGTCTTCCTTTCATCCCGCGTAGTCTGCATCACTATACGCAACCAGCTGCAATCCATTTTCCACATCGGTCTCCTTCGCTAATTCCATCTTTAATTTCATCTTGAATGTCCCCTTAAAGTAACGCAAAATTCGCTTAGCCAAAATCCAATCAATCATCTTGGGCGCGTGCGTCTGACTGGTCGCCCTGTGTACTGAGTACACTATTTCTGTTCTAGTGCATCTCGCTATCCACAGGAGGGATCCTACAAGTGACTGGAAATCCCTCACTGCAGGCGATCCGTCACTAGACTTGACCGGCAGATCCACTTTATTTTCCATACACATGTCCTCGTGATTTCCTCCAATTGGTGTCCTCACTGCGTTCGCGTCCTTTAATCCATATTCATCAACGAGACACCTGATCATAACTTCTTGATCGAGGTAATAACCTCCTTCATCTTCATAAGTCACCCGCATTACTAACAACTTCGACACTTCACCCAAATCCTTGATGTTTAAAACCTTCATTTCATAAAAAAGTGTCGTCACCAATTCTTCTTGCGTTCCTGTAACCAACAAATCATCTACGTAAACTCCAACCACTATCATATCCACTCCATGTCGCTTGAAATATAAACATAGATCCGTGTAAATCTGCGAAAAGCTAAACTTGAGCAACTTGTCGTGTAGTAACTTGTTCCAGAGTCGGCCCGCCTGTTTCAGGCCATACAAAGTCTTCTTCAACTTCAGCACCACCTCATTCACTTCTTCAACCTTCAGCTTCTTGAAATCTTGCTTCGTAAACTCCATTCTCCTTGGTATATACAGGTAGATGTTGTGTTCATCTTCGAGCGCCTTGACATAAGCGTTTGGGATATCTTCATGCTTGGCTCTCACATTCCATCTTCTTGCTAATTCCAGAATGATCTTGACTGTCCCCATGTCCATACCAGCCGCAAACGTGAGTCCATAATCCACTCCAAAGCGTTGTTCGTTACCGCACGCGACTAGACGTGCCTTGTATCGCTCCACGCTGCCGTTCGCGTCTGTCTTGGTATTGAACACCCCTTTTGGTGTGTAACGGCCTGCATCCACTTGGCTTCTTCGTCACACCGAACACTTCATTCATCTCCAATGCCGTTATCTCCATCTTGATAGCTTCGCTCCACTCATTCTTGTGCTTGATCTTCATCGCTTCCGTAAAATTTCGTGGATCCATCTCTGTAATCATGTTAACTACGCCGTTATCATCTTCGCCAGCATTGTCTTGTTTCTCCTCATCATTTTTTTCAGCACTCTTCTTAGCAAAATTCCCTTGTCACATGCCGCTCTCTTGACCATGTATTCTTCTTGACTCTCTTGGTCTTCTTCTTTCTTGCCTGCGATTCTTGAACTTCTTCGTTTCGCTCTTCGCTTGGTTCATGCGCTCCTTCTAAGTCCGCATCTCCTTCTTCTGTGAAAAGACACCGTAATTGCTTGTTTTGTGTATCATCCAGAATCAAAATGCTGTTGATATGCATATCCACACGCACGTCGACCGTCAGAACCTTGTTCACCTTCTCGACGTCCAGTATGCTTTCTCCGGTTGCTTGGTACTTGATCACCCGCCTACTATCCACGTAAGCCAACTCGAAGCCCTTCTCTTCTAATAGCCCATACGATAAAATGTTACGTGCTAAATTCTCCACGTAATACACATTCTCTATCTTGATCAATCTTTCGACATCACCGCACCTTGCATACACCTGCAAATCACCTTTCATCCCGACTTTCAACTTCTTGCCATCAGCCAGATAGCATAAGCCACTTACTGGTTCAGTATTCCGCAGGAAACTTGAGTCGTTCGTCAAATGCATACTCGCTCCGCTGTCTAATATCCACTTCTTACTCGAAATATTAGCGTAATTTCCAGTAATTGTGGATGAAACATCCACACTCTTGCCCCCTTTCTTCGGGAAATTCCACTTCAATGTCCCGTAGCTCCACACACGTAACACTTCCTTGTCTTGTCCTTCCTTTCTGCCACGACGTTCACCGTGCCTCGTTTCGCCGTCCTTGGCTTGTTCCCTTCATGTTCCACAGCTTGAGCGAAATGGCAGAGCTCTTCATCATGCCGCAGATAATCCACGCGCGTATAATCATATCTCGACATCATCACTTGTTTTATCTCTGGTGCTGCATGATAAATGACATTATCAAGCTCCAGAGCATCCGCACGCCCTCCTACCGCTTCCGCCACCACCAACAAATAAAGGTAATGTTCCGGCCACGATCTTGAATAACATTTCCTCGCCAAAAAAAACTTCATCACTTGAGCCGGCGTCAGCTTCGTATGGAAGGTCGACAACATTTTGTCCATAACATACCACAACAAGGGAGTCTCACTTCACCACGTTTCAACTTGGCGGTTGTAATAACTTAGCCGTACCAGATAGGTAATGCCCCAGGAGATCGACTTTGACGTCTTCACTCCACGGTAAACCGCACGCTGCTTCAGCGATAGCTATCTGGCGTAAAACCTTTCTGCCCCACGGGTGAAAACCCGACCCCAATCCCCGGTACACCTCTGTACCATCGAAGACTCTTGTAACAGTACTGATCCTGTTACGGGCTTACACTGTATTTTGCGAGGAAGCGCGCAATACAATAAGGGCAGGATTAGTTGATGACAACTAATCCTATACTAAAAGTAAATATAAGTATTTACTTATTCTTTAGAACGCAAAATTAAGAGTGTTTATTAAATGGGTGGTTTAGAGGCTAATAGTATAGTAACTAACTAATTAATATAATAATATCAAGTCCTTAACTAACTGTACTATTAGTTAACCTGCAAGATTCGGTATTCATACCGAATCGACTTTTCCTTCTTAGATTATATTAACTTATAATCTCTTATTTAAATTTCAGACAACGCGTCTGAAATTCAACTGTAATATTCTGACTTGAATATCAATTATGTAATGGCACCCCATTACATCAACCCCCACTTAAGATGGTTGGCCAAGAATAATTCTTATTTTGGCCAATCATGGGTGGCACTTGTTGGTCAGAATTTCTCATTCACCAACTGATTGACCATTGACTCGATGGTCAAATCACGCGGCGGCGCTCTAAAGAGTGCTGCTGAAAACATCGAAGGAGCTTCTTCCTCCGCCTCAGCACTAGGTGCTGAGGTGTTGAGTGACAACAGTGACGCTGCATTAGCAGCGTCAACTACGCAAAGGTCGGAAGACGTACCGTCTTCGACCACAGATGCTGCTAAGGCGGCATCTGACAAGAAACAGGGAGATGTTGCCAATGCAACATCTCGCAAGATGACAACCCCCGAATGGTGTGCTGCCAGGAAAAGTTCTTCCATGTTCGGAGACAGTTGTGACTCCGAACAAAGTGATGGGGATACAGATGTCCCCACTAAAGGATCTAGCGAGTCGAAACTCGCTAGGTGTTCATCGCCTAACAGCGATGACGACTCTGGTGTCGTTGTCAGCTATGACAGCGACAATGATCATCACAGATGGTTGCGGGAACGCAGAAACCCACCTGGCCCAAGTACTTTCCCACGTCGGGGTGATTTAACCCCGGCGCGTGGTCTTTTAGCAGGCGGAACACCGCCTGCTAAAAGAGCTCGAACAGAAGCGGCGCCTGCCGCTTCTAAAGCGTATCATCGTACGGACCCACATGTTCCGTACAAAGTGGGGTTTTGGACCCCTGGATGGGCTATTGCCCCCAACAGTGGCGGTCACCGTAAACGGGACTGTCAGTATGCGTTGTTCGATATCAACGTGCTGGATGACTGCGAAGACATCCAGTCAAATCGATTCGATCGAAGTACAGACGATAGACGTCTGTACTTTATTGACCTCTTTTTCCAGGTTCGATATTATTCGAGCCGGAAAGGGTCAAGGAAGAACAGGGACGATAAAGTCGCCCTGACTCAGAGTTGGAATGCTTTTGTTGACAACTACAACAAAAGCCCAGATGATTACGTGAAGAAAGTTCACGTAATGCGCGATTCTTTTTAAAGCACTCACGAACAGCCAAAATGGAATACATCCATTTTGCTTGCATCAAAGAAGGGTTAAAGTGTGGTGTCCCTTCTCACCTCGTTTGCCCGCGGTGTACGCAGGGCGCTCCTCGTCTGTCAGAGGAGGAGTTGCGGGGGTACGGTGGCTTTTCCGTACCCGCCGAAATTCAGGGTTTAATTGATACCCTGAATGCATCAACACCTAGTGTTGATGCTACTTCGCATTATGAGCTTGAGACTACTTCTCAAACTCAGTTAAAAGGTCTGGGGCGTCGGCCCTCAGAACCTCAATCGGCTCCCAAGAGTCGAACCCTTGGGGGTAACCCAGCCAGCGTACTAAGTACTCGGTACACTGCCCCTTCTTCGAAGGAACCGAGCCCTACGAGATCAAGCGCTCGAGAATGTATCGCTTATTCCCCTGATTATCGATCAGGGGCGGCGGAGGTTGAGAATTCCGTCGCCGTTGTTGTTGCGGAGCATGGTTCTTTGCTCCGAAAACTCAAGGAGGGTTGTTCCTCCTTGAGCAGCGATATGTCTCACTGTGTGAAGACATATCGGTCTCTTCGCGAAAATGTCCGCGACATCCTCGGGGAGCACACTGACCTTCAGCAGAAGAATGATCTTCTGTACATCGATCTTTCCCGCTGTAAGGAAGAGCTCGATCGTCACAAGGCTGATCTTGAGCAGTCGAAGGCGGAGGTAATGACTCTCCGCTTTGCTCATCAACGGCTAGAAGCCGATTACAAGTCTCTCTTGGGAGACTTGGAGAAGCACGGTATCTTCCGTGGTTCTGTGTCTCGTCGTAAGACGAAGACGAATGATACGGTTTGAGCCGCCCAACATAAAATGTTGGGTGGAGCCGCATTGCTGTGGGAATGTCTAAAGTATAGGCATTCCCCCGAATCTCTTCGACCTTGAAAGGTCCAATGTACTTAGGAAGCAACTTCCGTGTAGGGAAGTTGCTTTTTGCATGTATAGGCAAATTAGTAGTACTTAATAGTACCAATTCACCTTTCCGAAAGGAGTTTTTGTTCTTCCTTCCTTGTTTGTCTGCATTTTGCTTCTGCTTATCCAAATCAGAAGCAAGTGCATCTTTTATATAGCGTATTACATCTTGGCGCTGTAATACGAATTCATCTACTGCTTTATCAGCAGTAGGTGCGTTGCCCTCATTGTTTGCATCCATTGCTGCAGACACATATTCATGATATGCAGCTTCAGTTTCATTTGAAGCTATTTCCGCTTCTACTGTACTTTCAGTAGAAGGGCCATCGTTTTGTTCACAAGTTGCAGTTGCAACTTGCGCATTGACTCGCTCAAAATTTGAGCGGGTCCCTCCCCCACTTAGATTTGGAGTACCGCCAAGTAAAGATGGGGCTCGTGGATGCCTTAAGGCATTCACGTAGAACGGTGTATGCTTAGTTGAAGCATGCACCGAATTGTTAATCGCGAATTCAGTGAGTGGCAGATACTCACTCCACTGTTCAAAGGCATGTGCGTATGATCGCAACATGCCTCCGAGAACGCGGTTAACCCGTTCCGTCTGCCCATCCGTTTCCGGATAGTCCGCAGTTGACATATTCAACTGGGTTCCCAACAATGAGAACGTTTTTTTGCCAGAAACTTCATGTAAATCTCGGATCTCGATCCGAGACAATGTATTCCGGCATTCCGTGCGAACGGAATACCGTATCAACGAATATCCGCGCTGTTTGGACGGCGGTTACGTTCGCTGATACTGCAGTAAGATGTACCATCTCATTGAAACGGTCTACAAAGACCACTATTTCGGTCTTCCTACTATTGTCGGGTGGAAGACCGAATACGAAGTCCATTGAAATGGACTTTCAACACTCTGTCGGAACCGGCAGAGATTGCATCGGAGCCTGTGCAGACTGCGCAGGCTTAACGCGCTGGCAAATCTCGCAAGAGCGTACGTATTTCCGTACCCACTTGTACTGGTTTCGCCAGTAAAAGTCACGTGCAAGAGAAGCGTATGTCTTCTCTCGACCTTGATGCCCCGAAATCGGTGCATCATGATACTCAAACATAATTTGATGTTTGAGATCATCGTCGTTTGGAACGACGATGCGACTTAAATCTTTTTGGTCTGTGCTGTAAAGCAGTAGACCCTCGTGTATTCGATATCGATGCACGCAAGCGCGGAGGAACTCTGGGAGTTCGTCGCGCTTCATAAACTTGATTTATTACTTAAGTAATCAATCAAAAGACGTGTCTCCTCGTCTGTTTTGTACGCCTCGCGTACTTGTCGTATAATTGACGACGACAAAGCAGTGCAACGGATCGCGTTTGCACTGGCCCCCTCGGTTACGGACGGTTTCGTCTCGTAATCGGGCCTTCGTGATAGCGCATCCGCTATAACGTTCAACTTTCCGGGTTTGTATTCAACCGTAAAGTTGTATTCAGCAAAGAATGACAGCCATCAAGCCATTCTTTGAGAAATGTGTGGTGAATTCACGACCGTGCGTAGCGACGCATGGTCCGTGTAAACCACAAACGGTATATCTCCCAAGAGATAGATCCGAAACTTGGCCAGTGAATACTTCATGGCAAGGAGTTCCTTGTCATGCACTGGATAGTTGCGCTCCGCTGGGCGCAACTGACGCGATTGATAGCAGATTACGCGATCACGATCATCGTGATCACGCTGCATCAAAGCACAGCCGATAGCGAAATCGCTCGCGTCGCAAACGACGTAGAACGGACGCTCGTTATCGGCTATAGCCAAGACAGGCGCTTCAGTCAAGCTTTGCTTGACTGCATCAAAAGCATCCAGGCATTGGTTATCCCAACCCCATTCGACATCTTTCTTAAGTAATTGAGAAAGAGGTCGTATCAACCCAGCATAGTTGCACGAATACTTGTGAAAATATGTTGCCAACCCAAGGAACTTTCGAAGTTCCTTAACGTTGTTTGGCGTAGGCCATTCAACGATCACCCTGATCTTTTCTGGATCAGAGCGCACCCCGTTCTTGCCCACAAAGCATCCAAGAACGGGTATCTCAGGTGCACCAAAGGTGCACTTCATTAGATTTTCACAGAGCTTGTGCTTACGCATAAGCTCTAACACTTGACGTATATGTTCCCTATGGACATCTACATCGCTTTTATCGTGTTCACCCTTACTATGGATGAACACGTCATCGAAATAACTCGGTGCGAATTCTCGCACCGGGCGTAATAGATGCGTTACAAATCTGTTAAACGTAGCAGGGGCATTTCAAAGCCCCTGCGGTATAACAATCCACTCCCAAAGCATGCCTCTTGGGGTGCTTACCGCCGTGAGAGGGATATCCTTCTCACGCATTAGGATTTGATAAAATCCATCTCTTAGATCGAGAGCACTAAAGATGGTGCTCCCGCACATGCCATCAATGATGACATCTTTTCGCGGTATCGGCGTCTGCGCCGGTACCGTCGCTGCGTTCAGCTTGTTGTAAGCGTGAACGATTCTCCACCCACCTGTGGACTTTTTCACACAAAAGGTGGGGGTAGAGTGCGGTGAGATAGACTCCCGCACTTGGCCTGCTACGACGAGCTTCGAAAAACTCGTCGATTACTTTTACTTGATCACGCGGCAACGGCCATTGCCGCGTGACACAATACTTCGTGCCTGGCACGAGGTCAATTTCATGACGAGTTCCCTTATGCTTAGGGAGCTCGCTAGGTACTTCTTCTGGGAATACGTCAGCGTATTCCCGAAGTACCTCATAAAATGTGGAGTTCGCTTTAAGCGACTCCCAGCTCTGCGCTTCAAAGCGCTGAACTTTGGTTTGATCATTGGGAACCTCGTTCCCAATGTTTTCCACTTGTAATGTGGATATTAGCTCACGAATATCCACTAAATCATCTGTTGCAACGATGATACCGATCTGTTCGATCCGATCATCGTCCAAATTCTTCATAAACTTCTTCCAGCTAGCGCTGGAAGAGCCATCACCTCCGAACCTTCTTTCGGAGGGTGTTCCATCAACAGAGACTGGGTAGCTAATCCGGTCTCCCTTTTGCGTCAAGACGTTGATCGTCTCGACGGAACTGTCCATGCAATCAGACGCACTCGTCTGATTGACTTCTACACGGTGATTACGATTCACCGTGTGCGAATACTCATCATCATGGTGGCCACTGCCTACCATGGAATTTTGGCGATCAGATGCGCTCGTCTGATCGGCCGCCTTTTCTGCGACACGGTGGTCTTTATCACCCGTGCGCATGGCTAACGCAACGTGGTGGGCACTGGCCACCACGGAGTTGTGCTCACGATTGCACTCGATCGTGAGTTCACTCTCATCAACACGGAATTCTTTCATCGTGTTGGAACCTTCGGTCGCACAGTGGGTGTTTCCCACTGTGGATATTATTTCATTCTCACGGTGGGTGTTTCCGACCGTGGATATCACTTCATTCTCACGGTGGTCTTTGTCACCCGTGGAATGTTTCTCTCCAACACGCAACGACTCTTCTGTTGCGTGTGGTATTCCCTCTGGACTCTCACCAGCGGAGGTACCTTCCGCTGATCGTGTCAGAACAGACCTGGTGGCGCCATCTCTATCCACCAGGCTGTCTGACGCTGCGTTTGTATCCTATGATACAGCCGGATCACACACAGGGTGATCAGATCCTGTGCGTCCGCCGCATTCGATCGATAAGTTAACCCAGTCGATCGAAGGTTTAAACTTGGACATCCATGGGATTCCAAGTATCACATCGAACTTGTCATCTAAATCGAGGAAGATGAATTCATCCTCGAGTGACAGTTCATTTAACTCGAAGCGTGTTTTAATCACGCGCTTTGGAATAGTCACGGTTGCACCTGTTGCTAACCGGAATGACAACATACTTCGTGGGGTTTCTACCTCCACGAAGCTCAACAGCGTTAGACTCTGAGTTCTAACGAAATTGTTTGACGCTCCTGTGTCAAACAAAGCTTGCATGGGGACATCGCTCCCGTGCGGCTTAACCTCCAGGGTGATAAGAGGCTTACCATCACCCTGCACCTTTTGACAGGACATAGTTCCGTCTGGGGCTATTACCCTCACATGCCCTATGTCGGCATGTGGGATAACATTCCCAGTAGGGCGCCCCGCCCCTACTGGCGACCCTCGTTTTTTGCACCAACAGGGTGATGTCCCTGTTGGTGTTGCCGTGCAGCGAACGGTTCCGTCCGCTGACTGCGTGGCACCGAACGCGGTGCCATACACTCATAGGCAAAATGCCCCCTTTTCGCGCATCTATTGCAGCGAATATTCTTCTTAAATTTCGGTTGCTTCGTGTTCGAAGCAACCGCAACCGATAGGTCCATCGGCTCTAGATCTCCACCGCCCATGATCTAGCGCGGGTGGCTGTTTCTTGAGACGAAGTGTGAACTTCGTCTGCCCGACTGCTGATTGTTGACATGCTGTTGCGGCATGTCAAAAGCGAAGGGCTGTTGATCCCTTCGGCTGTACCCAGCACGCGATGACGCTGATCGCATGTTGAACTCTTCACAGATGCTCATATCAATGGCATCCCTTATAGTCTTTGGCGGGTGCCGGTAAAGACTCTGTTTGACGGTACCATCATTGAGTCCCTTCATGAAGCCAGTGACCTGCACAGAAGGGGGCACTGACTCATACACAATATTTGACAGCAAATATTGCGTCTTCATAGCGTAAGCTTGAAGGTCAAGCTTACCTTGCCGGAGTTCCATGAACGCCTGCCGACTACTTATCTCCATTTCTGGAGCTTCAAAGTTGAGCTTTAGCTCAGCTTTTAATTCCTGATAAGTCAGGAGCGCAGAGTCATCGGTGGCTCTGCGACTCATCGCCCATGCCCTGGCTCTGCCGCCCAGACATGTTGTGGCGAAGTACGCCTGTTGATGTTAGTCAACAATATTTTGCGCAGAGATGGCATATTACACCTCTGCGACACCATCTACGAAGGGGCTGGCCCCCTTCACCGGTAAAGGGCGGTACTCGCGCCTTTACCACTTCAACGCTATGCGTTGCAGGTGCAGGTGCGGTCCGTGCTGCCTCTTGCGCGGGCCGTGCTGGCTTTTCTAGATGGTTTCGCCTAAAGCGATTCACCACCTCTATCACTTCCTCCGGGGACTTAACCTGGAGGAAGGTAAGGATTTCGGTCCCCATGGGCCGAACCATTTCCACCGTCGCGTCTTTACTACGCGACGAGAAGTGGGGGAAGTGTTTCGTCACCACTTCCAGCGTTCTCTCTCGCTCGGCAGGCGTCATGTCTCGCGACATGATGCTGAGCGGCTCTTAATCTTCGCTCCGCTAGTTGACTAGCGGAACGGAACTGTGGTCGTTAAGACGGACCACAAAGTGCTACCAGGTGTAACAGGACTGATCCTGTTACAGGCTTACATGTGTTGTGCGAGGAAGCGCGCAATACAAAAGGGGTAGGATTAGTTGATGACAACTAATCCTATACTAAAAGTAAATATATAAATATTTACTTATGGGTTAGAACTCAAAATTAAGATTGTTTTTTTAATGGGTGGTTAGCGGCTAATAGTATAGTAATTACCTAACTAATATAATAATATCAAGTATTCAACTAACTGTACTATAAGTTAACCTGAAAGATTCGGTATTTATACCGAATCGACTTTTCCTTCGTAGATTATAATAACTTATAATCTCTTATTTAAATTTCAGACAACGCGTCTGAATTTAACTGTGATATTCTAACTTGAATATCAATTATGTAATGGCACCCCATTACAGGGAGGATTGCCTCCCGACTTGACTACCACACTGGCTACACTAACCAGGGCGGTAGGAGGGGATATGCAGCAAGGCGGAGGACAACCTCACGATGAGGTTATTCCGCAAATCCAAACTTCTGATTCGGTATCAGAAGGCTCGGAGTTGTCGGAACAATGTACCCATAGTCCAGCCAATCATCTTCCGGAAAAGGAATCGATTCAAGAGAAGGGGGATGCTCCTTCAGAGATGGAAGCGGGCCAAGTCTCGGCCACTCTAGAACACGGGCTGCGGGAGGCGCAAGCACGACGGCCTTGGATCCAAACATGGAAAAATCTGATCCAGCAACTTTTTTATGCATTTTCAACAAAAAACTAACCACAAAGAAACATTTTTCATTTGTGAGACCAGATCAGAAAAGATTACCAAGGGTGAATGCCAAGGAGACGGAAAGGTTACTGGAATTGTATGAATTAATCATCATACAATTGGATCAGCCGTGGACGAGATGGAGTCCACAAGTGGCAAAGGCGGTGGATCTGTCGTGGTCATCTAAGCAATCTTTGACCACGTTACTACAGCGTGGAATTGGTCAAGCCCGTGTCCACATTGCGAAAAAATCAGATGATCCACCACCACGACTACTACGATGGGCAGATAAGGTCCGGGGTCAACAGCAGCAGGCGGAGCAGCACAAAACGAAGCAATTTCAACGCCAAATTTTCAACGCCACTTCATGTTCTTAACGCATGTATACTCCCCGGAACAATCAAGCGGCTGCGATTTCTTTGTGAACAACACTTTCTTTGGTGCATGAACGAAGATCTACGTGACGGTACAAAAGATGAATGGTTGATCATCAAAGGGCTTGCAGAAGGAACGATCATAGCTTGTTCTCTGCCGCAGTTCCTACGGAAGATAATGACCATGGATGATAGGCTCCGGCTAATGCAGACGATACGGGCCCAGGTAGAAATGCTGTCTATTGATGGAGCTGCATGGAGAAAACGAGATTAAGGAGGCATTTATAAGCACTCGGGAATTGAAGGAGAGTATTGCCACAGCAGCAACACTAAGAGGTAACGGGTCAGCTCGCCTATGGGAAATGGTGCACAGGTAACTACAATTAGTTATGACAAGCCGAACCATACAATCTATTTCTTCTTTCCGACCAGAGAGATAGCGAGACGATATGTCGGGGTAGTGGTACCTTTCTTGAGGAAAGACCATTGCCCATCCAATATGCACAACGATGAGATTGATAACCCTGATGATACGGAGGCCACATGGAGACAGTGTAAGGTTCAAGGGTCGGACCTACCGTTACAGGGCGTTTAAACAATGATTATCCGGAATATCTCCAAGATGGTGGATATGACTAAAGTACATATGTTGCTCAAGCATCATATTCACTTACCATTTCATTTACAAAACATGGACACTGGAGGACCTTTCTCCGAGACATCGACGGAATGGAGGGTGGTATGTGAATCAGCGGGATGTCCGGAAGGTATGCGCGGAAAGCTGAGAATCGCCTGGGGAGAAACGCTATTCACTATCGAGCATCCCACCATGCGGCGAAGAAAATAGTGCGCACGCTGCGGCCAACCGGACCACCAAATAAGAGCCTGCACTACGGAGTTGCAACAATTGATACAGGAAACTGCATAGTCATCACAACTAAGGAGATTGGAGAGCTCAAGGCCCCCGCACCGACTTTCAATAGTATGAAACAACTCCGGACTGAAGTAGCGGTGAATCGGATGCAGAGCAGTCAGGCAGACTACACCAGCACGATTCAACCATGAAAGCAGAAAGTACCGCCTAATAAAGAACTAACTCCCGAGGTATCGGCCGAACAGGAGATAAAGAACCCCGACACTTTCACTTTGGAGGAGAATGGCGCGAGCGTTCAACACACGGAACCAATCAAGGCAACTTGGACCACAAAGGAACCCTTACGGAGACGACAAAAGGACTATGTTTTACAGGTAAATAAAGGAGGAATCACCGATACCATCCAAAAGAAAGGGTTGGACACACCAGCAGATGAGACATCCTGTCCAAGACAACATCTATTGAAGGATAATTCAGAACAAGCGCTGCGGAAACCGACGAATTCGGAAGAGGTGGAGCTTGGAATGCGAGAACATACGGCCAAACAAGTGATCATTACGACACTAGCGTCTTTGGACGAGGTTGAAGGTACAGTGAGATGGAACAGAGCCACATGGCAAAGGTCACTACCCCAGAGGAAGATTACCCAATTAGCCCTGGCCTTTTCAGAGATGGGGGTTACACCAGTTCAGACACCGGCGACTGGGAACTGTCAAGCATACGCGATAGCACAGGAACTGGTGTGCTCAAAGCGTGAAAAATTCCCACAGGTACTAGCAAACTTGGCCGAAACGTGAAAGTAGGAGGCTGCGCCAGAGCACTGATCGATTTTGAGAGAAAATTACCGGCAGGGATTCGTAAACAGACATTGACAGCGTTGGGGCGTGGTCACGACAAAATGTCAGCCAAGGTACCAGCACAGTAGTTTCGGCAGTATCTGAGCGAGTATGCATTTATTGGTTCCACCCTAAAGGACCTCGTTCCGGCTACAGAATGGGGAAGCAATGACACGCTATAAAGTATTTGCGCGATGTTAAAACGGGATATTTTCGTGGTAAACACACTACCAGGAGGAGTGGCGCACGGGGCGGTACATTTCCGCCCTGAGGTGCGTACCATCAACTCTCTAACATACCAACATAGTGGTGAATACACTCTTGGACTGGATGAGTGTGTTAAAACAGTCAAGGATATGAAGAAGCAGGCAGTTAACGGTACACAGCAGATGCCGTTGATTCTACAATTCGAAGAGGCGCACTACGCTGCCTGTCTGCACGGACTAAGGGGAGGAGATAGTGCCTCCGGAACAACCATACAGGACGTAGACATGTGCTATGAGCCGGTAGAAACATGAGATCTAGTGTCATATCCTCCTGAACGCCCAGATGTGCTGATGAAATCGGTATGCAAACTCACTCCGACAACACCATCGGAACACCATAATAGTATTCAGGATCCATCACCAAGAGGGGAAGGTACCAGGCTTCAACGGTCTGAACTAGCGACTGACGGGGAGGAACAGATCTGGAAGAACGCCTGGAACGATCTCAAGGCATATTGTACTGTCCATACACGGGTCGAATTTCCGGTGGTAACAGCGACAAGAATGACATGGATGGAAGCGTCTAAGCGAGAGGCAAATAAACTACTACATTTTCTAAAACCGACTCGAGTAGGACCCAAGATCCTATATCTAGTCGAAGAAGCAGTGCTGACCCAACTCACCGTATCTTTTCGAGAACAGTGTTGGTACGCAGTGATAGACCTCGGGAAACGAGGGGCATGCGAAGGAATCGAGGAGGCGTGGTTCCGGGAGTGGGAAAGCCGCGTCTCTAGTGTTCCAACCTCTAATTAAAGGCGGCCATTATGAACTGCACCACAGCGTGGGAGAAGATACGTCAAGCGCAGTATGGTCAGAATAAACTAATCCGTTTATGTGCGCCGAAATACAATGCGATATTGGCACGGAACATCCTTTGTGCGCATCTGTATGGGGAACAACAGGCTCAGTTATTAGGCGCAGATTTTCGGCCGATCTATTCGATCATTACATTACTTAAACGACACCATACTTTCGCAGTGACAAACGTGCAATATAGGAAATTACTCAGAAACATCGAAAGTGGAGAAGCGAGAGCAAGGTGAATCTGGTTACCTTTTTTCGTGAAACGTTAGGACACACCAATGAGGAGGAAGTATCCACAGTGACTCAGGTGTGCTCGGATGGTAAGAGCTCTGGTCGATGTTAAGGGCATCTAGACAAAGTCACGATTCCATCGTCCCCTTCTGTGTGACCCTCTGAAAGCGGATGTATACTCATCCTTTCGATCGTTACGAGAGAAGCGATATAAGCTGATGCCACCACAAGATCAACTAGTCAGGCTACCTCAGGACATATGGATAACTAGCCAAAATGTGAGGGGTTTACCGGCACGTAGTCGATTGGAATGGATGCAGGCGTGGAGAGAGATACGACTGTCGCCTGATATCATTTTCCTACAAGAAACGCATATTGATCCGACTGAAGCGGCGGAGGAAATGACAAAAGCCTGGGAACGTATGTGGAACTATAACAATAATTTGCACCGACTGTATTACTGGAGCATTTCAAAAACCAAGGCGGCAGGAGTGGCGATTTCATTTAATCCTCGAATAGCGTCAGAGGCAAAACCTTGGAAGACAGAAGAATGGAGTTCACGATCTATACGAATAACTTTTCCAACATGGACTTTGGTAAATTCCTTTTCCAGATAATCTGGAAAAGGAATTTTTTCACACGCTCGGAAAGATATGAACATCGGCTGATCAACACTTAATAGTCGGCGGCGATTTTAATTGCGTGGAAAGTCCGGTGTTAGATAGGCTCGGTGGACACAGATCAGCCCAGACGGATAGTAAGGAGTTATCATCAATGGTAGAGCTATTACGAATACAAGACGCACGGTTAACTATGACTTTAGCCTCGAAGAGATAATCCCGATCACGTCAGCGAATTTCTTTACGTACTGGAGAGGAGCAAAAGCTAGCCGCATAGACCGGTTCTACTTATCCAGCGGTCTTGTGGGTTGGGTCCAACGGCTTTACACGACGGAGCCAGCTCAACCCTCGGATCAAGAAGAGCTTCAATTACACCTACGGTCTACCCGGACAGGCACGATCACTAAACGGATTCCGACAGCGGCATACCCTTTTCGAAGTTCCAGTGTCGTTTAATTCCAACAAGAAGTGAGGAACGCCATCCAACAGGTGACAGATGAGTGGGAGAATTATCAGCTTACTTGAGACAGTCTAATGGGGAAGTACCGTCAAGCGCTGCAACAGACTAGGCGATGACATAAGTACCACCGACGCAGAAGAGCCATCTGCTTGAGACGACGACTGCGGGACAGTTGTACTACTACAATATATGAACTAATAGCGAGTGGCATGGTAGATCGAAAAATAATCAAGTCAGTCAAGAAGAGGCGCTTTATTCATCGGGCTTCTTCAGACATTCGATGGTTATATAAACGTGTCTCAATATGGGAGAAAGACCAAACGGTGACAAAAATAGACTTCGAGAGCGAGGGGACAAGACAACAACCAGCCAAAATAGGGTCAGATTATTAGGGGTCCGACACAATCGCGTTACGAAGGATAAGATGGACCCAAAACTTCAATGTTTCTTGCGTGGAGCAGTCATGAGGAAGGTGAAGACTTCCCAAAATGAGCTATTAATGCGTCGGATGGACGAGGATGAAATTTTCACAGCAATCAAATAGCTGTCGCGGAATAAGTCACCGGGACCGGATGGGATAGGAAATGAATTCTACAAGTATTTCTCTACCGCCCTTATCGAACCGTTATGTGCTTTATTCAACATGATTATTGAAGGAGAGAAGCCACCGGAATAATTCCTGCAAGCGTTGGTAATTACTCTTCGAAAGAATGGAGACTCGGCCAACGCGATGGATTACCGGCCTATATCCCTTCTGCAATCGAGTTATTAGCAACCCGTCTTCAGCAATTTCTAGCGGAGTTGATTGGGGTCTCTCAGCAAGGATATTTTGCCGGGAGACGACTACACAGAGCAGTTATCCTCTTGCAGGCATTATTGCAAACGGGGCAAGATGACATAAACCTGGCACCTGAAGACAGTCCTGTAGTCCTTGTTCTTGATTGGTCGAAAGATTATGACACTGTGGATAGACTATATCTGTATGGGACATTGAGAGCGTTTGGTTTTTACCTAAACTTCATTGGGTTGGTGGAAAGGTTGCATCATGGTACAACAGCGCAGTTTAAAGTAAATGGAGAATTATCTGAGCCAATCATGATAACCTCCGGAATCCTCCAAGGTTGACCATTGTCTCCGTTACTTTTTATTCTGGCGGTGGAACCATTATTGATAGCGATCCAGGAGGAGGATTCAATCCAGGGACTCAGACCGTGTCGACTGGGAACGCTCCACAAGTTTTCAGCCTTCGTTGACGAATCCACGGTCTTTTTGCAACAGGCAGGAGCGATCAAAAAAGTGCTACATTTGATGGACAGCTTTGATGAATTGTCAGGTCTGACGGTTCAAGTACGCAAAAGCAAGATATTGTTTCGGAACAAGGCAATCGTCCTCCAAGACTGGCACGACATCCCTGTTTTACAATCGACAGAGACGACGAAGTACCTAGGTTACGATGTTGGATGGACGGACCTTACGGAAGTGAATTGGGCGGGGAGACTACAAATTATACGAAGACGACTTCAAGTGGCAACAATATGCGGTACGACAGTTATGGAAAGGGTTCTGTTATTTAACACCATAGCGTTGCCTGCCATCCTTTTCACGGCGAAGATCTATTCACCCCCGCCCCCAACACATCCTGCATCAACTAGTTCATATGCAGAAGCAGTTTATATGGGTGAAGGCCACTGAAGGGGATACTGTACGGCATAAAATATCACCGGCGCTTCTGTCTACGCCAAAAGGGACAGGGGGATGGGCTGGATTTCGATTACACTGGCTATTCGAGTTCAACGGGTAAGAGATGCTACCTCTTGGATAATTAACCGCCTTCTGTATATAAACAGGCGTGAATAAGCTGGAGCCGGGTACAGTTGTATGGTAACCAACTCAGGAACCTTACTCCTCTTACGCGGAGGAGGAGACAACGATATAGTGCGTCCTCTAGAGGAATATGGGATGATCTACGCCAGGAACTCGGACAGTGGATGATCCCAGATGAAGAACAATCTACCCAGTTACAGCCGTACATTCAGCGTCTACCATTCCAGCTCGATTCGTTTTGGGACGGAGGTTGTATGGACTATAGGAGAGGGATGCGTAATGGATGTCGTATTACGCTAACTCTTGATTAAGCGGACCAACCGATGCACACTAGTTTCACGCCGTCGATTGAAAACTTCTGGGGGAGCTTTGCATGGCATTCAAATCCCTGGATTATAGATGGAAAAGGTGATATGTTACTGGTGGCCAGATACAAGAAGATACTACAAGGATCGATCGATGAAATGCGTATTCGCCGTATTTCCGGAGCTGTATATGAGTGGCAGGTACAAGCCACTATAGGAGAGGGATGCGTAATGGATGTCGTATTACGCTAACTCTTGATTTAGCGGACCAACCGATGCACAATAGTTTCACGCCGTCGATTGAAAACTTCTGGGGGAGCTTTGCATGGCATTCAAATCCCTGGATTATAGATGGAAAAGGCGATATGTTACTGGTGGCCAGATACAAGAAGATACGACAAGGATCGATCAATGTAATGCGTATTCGCCGTATTTCTGGAGCTGTATATGAGTGGCAGGTACAAGCCAATGAAGATAGCAGTCACGTAAGACGTATCGTCAGTGAGTGGATGTACTGGATTATTGCTTGCTCGCCAAGAATGGACGTGGGTAAATGTATCGGGGATTTTCCCCCTATACAGATGTATGAGCCTAAGAGTTATTATGCGGATATGACGTGGAAGAATCTAGTGGACGGTTTGATAGCAGGATACGACAGGGTTGGAACGTCATCAGTGACTTTCAATCAATCCAATAATGGGATATTATGGAATAATACCAGCAACATAAACCAAGTGGCTGTTTTCCTACCACACCCGGCAATAGATGGTATACCCTGGCGTCTTTGTGATGCAACGCCGATTGGGAAGATGCCCTTACAAGTACGAATGGCATTCAAGCGGTTATATCATGAAGACATTTCACGACAATTGGTACAGATCATGGAGAAATGGAAATACAAGTGCCGAGCAGATAAATGGATGTCGGCGGTACAGGAACAAAGTCCAAGGCAACTGTGGGAACATCGACATGTGCTGACAGATTATCAACTATGGGTGAATTATAGAGTGGCGACACTTCAACTCAATACTTTCACTTTGGACAGTGGTACCAGTGTCTCCTTTCAGGTTGACGAGAACTGTTTGGCACCGGGGAAAGGGGTCACACATATTTTGTGGGGGTGTTCAAGAGACATCAGTGTTTGCGGTTCATTATTTCTAAATGGACAGGTGAGACTGTCAACAAAGACCAAGTGCAAAGAATACGCATATGCAGTCGCGACACGGAAATCGCCGGAGATTACGTTGGAAATGAAGAGACGTATTTCTCAAGTATGTCGACGACCGGCAGAGGATGTGGAACGCCATCTCGAACGTATATGATGGACACTATGCAGTGTAACCATTACGTGTCTTTGGAATCATCGAAATATGGCTGTTTCCAGGCAGGAAAAGCGTTCCGAAGCGGAACAAGTACGCCAAACATGGATAATATGCTGGAATCAGCTGAAGGCATGGGCGGCGCAGGAAATCAGAAATGGGGAGTCCCGTATGGAAGGGCTTCGAATAACACTTTGCCTCCAGTGCATGATGGAAGAACAAAAGCATTCCACATAGATGGAGCAGGCGAAGGCGAAGACGAGCGAAGTCCTAACCCAGACGAAGATACGAACCTTTACAAGTATATACATAAATATCGAGTAGATTATAGTGGTTAACACTGAATAAACACTTTGAATAATAATAATATTATTATGTACTCAGAATGAGTACAAACAAATAGGGCGGATTACTAATACGTGCGATATGAATATTGCTATAACTAATATAAAAGTATCAATCATACCCGGCTTTAATAAAAGCCTGTATTATGAATACTTATAACCAGGTATGGCATTTGGTACCCATGATGCCATATTTGTCATATTTAAGTTCGAAAAATTACCATAAATGAGCATATTGCATTGCAGTGCGCACAAACGTAGTTTTGAGAAGAAGCGTACCCCATTGCAGGCCTACCATGCCACCCAAGCGAACGACTCCATACAACCACGCACATCAGTTGGAATATAGCTTGATGGTCGCGTCTCGCGATGCAAGATCGGGTGCTGTAACCTCTGTTTATTGCCGTTTTTGCGCAAAGTTTGGCCGTGAAGAGAAAGTTGTCCAGAAACGGAAGTCAACCACGGCCACCAAGTACTTCAGAGCGCCTTTTAGCCCTGAACTCTACAGGAAGCATTTGACAAGTCAGCATTCTGTGGTGGAGTCAAGTTCAAAATAGAACACCGTAGTGTCGAGAACCTGACCACCATCGTGCCCGGCCTTCCAACTTACGGGGGGGGGGTACCCCGCGACCCTTCGCCTTCGATCCGATCGAAATCGCCCGCTGCTGGCAGATGACCGATCATCAACACAGGCGCCTGTTCCGATTTGTTCTTCATATCACCTTGTGTACCCGATGGATTGGGCTGGTAACACACTCGGTGGATCGGTGCTGGGAATTGACTTGTGGTCTAAATGTGGTAGACTGTGCTGGGTAGGGTACCCTGGGCGGGACTCTTCACCCTGGGTACGGGTAGACCAGTTATACTTGGAGTGAGTATACTAGGGGGGGGGGGGGATCTACGAGCGGTTGAGCGATCTGCCCTTTGGCAGATCGCTCAACCGATCGTAGAGCCCAATTAATATGAGAAATAAACTCCAGTAATCCAATAGGGAGATCCAAATGAGAACGTGACACACTCCACGAACGATATCTCCACGAAACAATCCAAAAGACTTAGTAACACGTTCCAAACACGCGTAACTTAAACTTGAGAGGTCAACCAAAGTGTACTCCCGTCGAGGAACTTCCGGCGGGCCAAGTGCGTCTGTAACGCTTCCCGGCCGGGTATAATGAGCTGGAGGGGATTATTCGACCCTACGCTCCCAAACACTCTGCGGCGTGCAGAGGCGACTGATGTACAAAGCAAAACGACCCCCGGTTGAGTGCTAAAGACGTCGGGTATAGAAGCCAAGAAAATTAACGACACAAATTAACGACTAAGTAAAAACTATCCCCTATGGTCCCCAATATGTACTAAACATAAAAATATGTAAGTGCACGCCATATCATGTGACTCACCAAAATCCGTGGTCTTGACACCCCTTGCACATGACAGGCCCAAAAGCCTCCTTGATTTCCACCAATCCGATCGCCGATAAGCCGATCGGTCTGGTGCTGACCGTAAACGACCAAAATTCTTGGGTCCGCTTCGCCACAATCCCGCACAACGGGCGGAGTACGCTGTCGCGGCGGACGAACGCAAAGCGACCTATTTTGAAAGCCAGGTATCGAAGGTCAATAGCATTCACTATCATTTCGAAGGCGCCGACGACCAGCTTTTCTTCCACATAAGGCCCTATATCATAGACGTCTTTATTTACGACTTGCTCTTTGAGTATATGGTTGATATTGAGACAGAGAAAAGGGCTACAGACATTTTCGAACGTGTCCAAGTTGCCGGTGGTGACAACTCAGAAGCGCGTGACTGCTACCGAATTCGTATCAAGCAGCCGAAGTTGTTTAACCTCTTTGTTGGATACCTGGCTCTTGGCGCTTCGTTCAGGTTGGTTGCTCGCCAAATCTTATGCGCTCGGGAAGAGCTGCAGCTTGGTTACCTTGAGGGCTGCAACGAAGCAAAAGTATCACAGTTTGCTCGGGCTGTGTTGGTCGCTAACCTTCAAAAGTTCTACAATGCTTTGAAGAGTCGCTGGACCTTTTCAATTGCTTTCGATTCTGCTACTGTCGGAAGAACTTCGTATTTCGATGTCCGCGTGCGTTTCAACATTGAGACCGACCTGCGTTGCGTCCATCTGTTTGCTCTGCCGCTATTCGGCGGCCACAACGGCCAAGCGATGTTCGAAATCTGCAGTAAATATCTCGATGTTGTGTGCCCTAACTGCCGGCGTAAACTCTTGTCTACGTCATCGGATGGAGCGCGAAATATGACAGGCAGATTATGGGGTCTTGTTTCGCTAATGGTTGGGCAACTGCAGCCTGCCGGAAGTCGCTTAATCCGCATTTGGTGTGGTGCGCACGAACTCGATCTTGTTTTCCAAAGAGAGGTTATGAAGCTATATGGCGGGAAGCTCTATGAAACACTGACCGCCACCATTTCTTTTTTACGCCTCCAGTTTAATTTCATCAACGAATTGAAATCAAAGTGCCCAAAAGTAGCGACGATGCGCTGGCTCTCTCTCGGAAGAGTTTTAAGGTGGTTCGTTTCGAACCGCGTCGCTGTGTTCGCTGAACTTGAAACTAAGAATCCCAGTTGTAAGCCTTCGATGGTTTGGTGGATTGCTGTTTTGTCGATGAACGCCATTGTTGTTGATGTGGACCTCCTATTCGAAACACTGCAGACCTCTGCTTTCCTTGTTCAACAACAACTGGTTGCCTTCAAGGCGCTAATATCTGCGCTTCGTGATCTAACAGGCATGCAAGGACCTCTAAATGCAGCTCAAACTTCACAAATACAGCAACAGGAGACTGCTTACTATTACACGTCGGGAGTTTGGGTAATCTCAAAGGATGACGTCATTTCTTTCTTGCGTGGTAGAGGTTAATTTGTCTATAAATCTATGGAGAAACTGAATAATGAAGATGTCAACATGCTGGCAGCGACCTTTGGCCAGCTGATGGTCGGCCTGGCCTATGGAGTTGCGTCCATCGAACCCGAGCGCAACGATAGCAATGGACCCATGAATACGATGCATCCGTGCTTACCTTTTCAATTTGCGAAAATGTCAGATAGAGAATTTGTTGAGCTGTTCATTTATATGCGTGACCGATTGGACACTACGTTCAGCCAACAAGAGATCGACGGCCTAGAGGAGGAGCACAAGAGCCTGCGTGCTGCATATCGCTCGCATACTAAACTCCAAGGCATCTTAAATGCTCAGAATCTTGGGACGAGCTTCTCGGATGCTTGGGGTGCTGTTTTGCAGCAGCGCTTCCCGCGCCTGTGCGACTTCGGCGGTGGGCTTGCGTCTGTGTTTCCATGCACCAGCCGCGTAGAGTCAGCACAGATTTTTCTGTGATGGGGTGGGAGAAGGATATTTACAGGTCCAGTTTGATGGACATATCGTTGGAGGGAATTATGCACGCAAAACAATTTAAAGAGGTACATGCCATGCCCTCACAGTTGTAGCAAATATAATATCGTATGATAAATAGGATTGTCAATTGAGGTGCCATATTTGCCATATTTAAGGGTCGGATTTGGCCACATATAAGTTAAATATGACAAATTTGGCAAATGCCATACCTGCTTATAACAGTCCAATTATTACCTTTGCTCTTATGCCCAAAATTAGAAACAAGTGTGCTCTTATGCCCTACTACTTGTTCTTTACTTAGATAGAGATGAGTTTGGGTGTCAGCGGATATTTTTGTCTTCCTAAATCTCTTGCGCTTTTAATGGCCGCTTCCCATCACGGAATCGCTCAAAGAAGGCCAACATCCGGTCGTCGATTTGAGGCGTCACGACCTCAAGCGCTCGTAGAAAGTGACGCTTGGCAACGTTGACGGCGGTGCGATCTTCGTCGATCGCATGAAGAGCAGCTTCACGACAAAGCGCTTGAAGTTCCGCGCCCGAGAACCGCGCCGTTGCGATCGCTAGATCTGCGAGATTCACATCCGACGCCAAGGGTGTTTGACGTGTATGGATACGTAGAATCTTCTCCCGAGCTGGAACGTCTGGTGGGGAGACGTAGAGTGCACGGTCAAAACGGCCCGGTCGCATTAAAGCAGGATCCAAGAGATCGGGACGGTTCGTCGCTGCCACAACTAAGACGCGCTTGAGTGGCGCGAGTCCATCCAACTCAATGAGGAGCTGGCTCAGCACCCGGTCCGAAGCGCCATTGCTTCCACTGGCTCCACGCGTGCTAGCGAGTGCATCGATTTCGTCAAAGAAGATGACCGTGGGCGAAGCTGCGCGTGCTTTTCGAAACACTTCGCGAACTTGTTGCTCCGACTCGCCCACCCATTTACTAAATAGTTCGGGCCCCTTGACGGCAATGAAATTCATGCCACTCTCCGTCGCCAACGCTTTAGCGGCCAATGTTTTACTACAACCTGGTGGGCCGTACAAAAGGACGCCTTTTGGAGGACGAATGCCCATCCGCGTAAATGTTTCGGGATGCTGCAGTGGCCATTCCACTGCCTCCCGAAGCGCTTGCTTGAGTGCGTCTTGACCCCCAATGTCACTCCACAAGACACGAGGAACATCCACTGCAATCTCACGCAAGGCACTGGGTCGAATCCCTCGCATAGCGGCTTGAAAATCACTAAGCGTTACTTCAAACGATGGCACGGAAGCAGTAATCGCTACTTGCGTCCAACTCGACGGCGAATTCGTACCAAGTGCGCGGTAGAGCGCTAGGAGCGCGGCTTCTTTGCAAAGAGCGCTCAGATCAGCGCCGACATACCCGTGGGCACGTGAACTCAAGCTCTCAAGGTCGGAGTCCGTGAGTTTGTGCGGAATTCGTTGCAGTGCGATCCGTAAAATCGCGAGTCGGTCCTTGGCTCGAGGAATTCCAATCTCAACTTCACGATCAAACCGACCGGGTCTCCTCACGGCGGGGTCGAGGGCATTGGGTCGATTTGTCGCAGCTAGCACAACAACTTGGCGAGAAGAATGCACGCCGTCCAGTAGTGTAAGTAAAGTAGCCACAAGCCGTCGCTCCATGTCGCCCACACGGGCATCCCGCTTGGGGCAGATGGCATCCACTTCATCAATAAAGACAAGGGACGGAGCCTCTTGTGCAGCTTGTGTAAATACGGCTTGCAAATTGGCTTCACTCTCCCCGACAAACTTACTCACGAGTTCGGGTCCGTTGATTGTAAATACACGCGCATGCAATTCTTGCGCCAAAGCTCTCGCAATGAGCGTCTTGCCAGTACCCGGAGGGCCAAAGAGCAAAACACCTTTGGGAGCCGGTAAACCAAATCGCTCAAACATTTCGGGATTCGTAAGCGGCTGTTCCACGACTTCACGAATAGCCTTGAGCTCGTCCTCAAGTCCACCGATCGCTGCAAAACCATCTAGCTTTGCATGCGGATTGCTTTGTGAGGATGCGTTTTCTACTGCGTTTTCTTGCTTATGGTCCCACTCGACCGTGAGCGCAGTCGTTGCCGCCGCGAACTTGACAATTTTCTGCTCATTCTCACCAAAGGGCTCAGTCTGTGCACAAAAGACAGTCTTTATTCCATGTATCGGCAAGGAAATGAGCGCTCCATGATGCACCAAAGCTCCATCAATCATGACGGCAATACACCGCGTTAAGAACGACCGTTCCTTTTCCGAAAGCTTGTGTTTTCGCGTCGAGGCACTGGCCATGAGCTGCAGCGTCACACGCTTGGCGACGGAGATGGCGCGCTCTAGTCTTTTAATCGTTACCATCTCAATCGATCGTTCTATCACCTTTGCTTCCCACATGGAGCTAAGACCGACGCTCTTTCGCTTGATCTTGTCCATTGGCCAGGCCACGCCACAGAGGAGGAGCGTGGGCGGATCCTTCCCCTTGTCATAAAGTTCCACGTACATACCGGCTTCGAGACCATACTGTAGCATATCCTTGGCATTTAAATACACTTTGGAGACAGTACGTGCCGAGCGCGCACCTGCCCGAACAAACTGCACTCGCCCCACGAGCGGCGGCTCCATGGTTCGAATCCCCGTTTTAGTGACCTCGTGAATTCTATCCCCCTATTAGTGACTTCATGCAGGCTATCCCCTCTTTATCTCGATATCGAGCACGGAAAATCGGAGAAACGAGGGTCAGAAGAATGTAGGCCAAAAGTAATGGTTGCATGGATGCCATGGTGCTGTGCTGGTGTCACAGTCCTCTTCACCTTTGCCGTGAGAGTCTATGTGATGGATCATACCGGGCGATGCGTACAAGTCATGAGAGTACGGCCACGATGGAGACAGGTCTGGATCGAGATGTGGAGGTATCAGTTCGTCCTCATGTTCTTGGAGCCCTTTTCGTTGAATAGTCGCGTTGATTCGTGAAGCGTCATTGTTACTGCTATGCAAAGTTGACCCAACACTGGAACACTCGAGGTCCTGTCTAGGTTCTTCACTGGTGCAAGTGGGAAGTCTTCGTCCCGATGCTAACGCTGCTCTTAAAATATTTATCCAGCGAGTGTATGTGGTAAAGTTGGGCGCCCGCAATCGGAAGTTCCTCGGAAGCCATCCATACTCAAGTGCAAACTCGAACTTGGACACCATTTTCTTTGTGACTGGCAAAAGACGAATGGGATGAAGACATGGATCCAGTGGGATGCAAAGTTCTCCGCCAAAACGTTTGGATTGCCGAAGTAGAAGAACAGGGAGTGCATGACGATAATCCCGTCGATAATATGTCAACTGGATGGGAGTTTTTACCCTGTTCCATGACAAGACATCAGCAAGTAACGCGATACAAGAGCAAGATTTCTAACACACCAGAAAATGAGACAATGTCGGACTTTAAGCGTTCCGGTACAAGCAACGGGGGGAGCGTCCATTTTTTGTTTGTTAAACGGAAAGTGTGCATCGTTAAAGTCGAAACACTAGCTACGCTTCCTACGCTATGAATCATGTGCTTGCTTGCTTCGGCGATCCAAGGGGAAGAGATTGATATCAAGTGAGAGGAAACACGCTCTGCTAGACCTTGTCCCGATATCCACTATCTATCCAGTGGCGAGATGCTGGCATCATTCGATCTCTTGCAGCTTTGTTAGTGCCAAAAAATGATGTTTTTTACTACTGTATAGAAAACTTCGCCTTGGAATTACTGATATTACACACTGTGCAGAGGGCCTTTCTTGCCCGTGATCACTGCGTCCTTTCTGATGACCATTGCCACTGTGCTAATGTATACTACGGACATACTAACAACGAGAACAGAGTCATCCTGAGCTTGATTTAGCCTGCAACCATGTATCGTTTCTGATCCAGTGACTCCCTACTATCCATACGATAGAGACCGGAACCATTTGCTCGCCGTGAAAAGTACAGCAAGTCTAATTTCTACCGCACCCAAAGTGGACAAACAAGTAACAAGCAAGTGATCCACCATGTGGCGCTCAGTGAGGCTCGTACGAAAGAATTCCATTGATCTACAGACCGTTTCAACCTGTGAATGGAGGGGCACTAGGTGATGACCATCTTTGCATATGGAGAATAGTTGCTGCTGTACTGTACTCGTACCACTACGGTCTTGTCTGCCTTGTACTCTGTGCATCGACTACGGATGGCGTTAGGCTGCCCCTCTTGGCACTCACTCCACGAGGCCTTAGCCTCGAACCACGGCACAATTCAATTTGTCTTACCATGGCGCTGCCCACGCCCCGACCCACGCGCTCGCGAGCGTCGCAGGGCTCTCTCCTGCGGCTTCCAGTCCCAACGCACGCAGGAATGTCCCTCCGCAGTCGTCGAGCGAAACATCCATCGATAACGCTAGCTTTACCACAACTTGATTCGTACCATGATCACGCCGAGCAGGCGCTAAGCAAGACGATCGAAGCGTACGGGACGCATGGCAACGTGGACTATACCCGATGGAAGTGTCTTCGATCGCGCCATGGCGTGCGCCTTTTTCGGGATCGTCGTCCAAGTCCTACCGATCACATGCCACTTTTGTGCCTCGGTGCCCTTCGTGGCAACTTTGACGACATCTTGGAAGGAATTTACTGCGCCGAGACGGAAGACATGCTGCTCATGAATGCCATCAAGTGTCCTCGTCTTACCGAGAGCGCCGTGCTCTACACAGTCCAGCGCCGAACGATCGACGAACCGTACGCGTTTACAGGCGTCAAGCGGATGACCATCAACATGTCTGTCGCGAGCAATCGCGACTTGTGCTACTTTGACAAGATGGGGCTCGTGTGCCAGACCTCCGGGAAACGCATGGCGTACCACGTCATGCAGTCGGTCGAGCTACCCGAGCATGCACACAAGGCGATGTCTAAACGCATGCACCTGTCAGTATGCTACGTACTCGAGGAGCTCGAAGATGATCTCGTGGGTGTCTACATGCAGGGCGAGATCGATGCCGCGTCCTTGTGGTACTTTTCGACACCGGCAATCTCTCATCTGTTGCTAGCGTTCACGAAAGCCATCGAGTGCACACGAGCCAAGAAATTTGCCGAAGTGATGGCTGTGGCGCCACTCGCGCGTTTTCGACGGCGGTCGCCTCGGAAATGTTGCGACGTGTGTCGACGAAAAACGTTATTTTTTGAGAGTTATCAAGAGTGTAGCGGCTGCAAATTTAAGTTTGTGTGCAAGAAGTGTCGTCTAAAGGAACATGTGCTCACACGTGACAAAGTGACCCAGTCGCACCTCATGCGTGCCGAGTTCTGTCGCGTGTGTATTTCCAAGGTAGACTCGACCCCGATCACTCAGCTTCGAGCTGAAGCGGGCGACGCGAGCGCCTCTGGTCTCGTAGACACGGGCGGTGTCTTGTATAGCTCGGAAGTAGACCATCAAGACGTTGAGATTCCAGGCAGTGACCGCTCCTTAACTGCGTTTTCACTTAAGATCACGGCGCAGATGCAAGACCTTAGCAGTCGAGGGGGCATGCGCATCTCCAATTTATCGACCATGGACAAAGTCTCGATATCGGAGGACGAAGACGACGAGGCGTTGTTAGGTGAAGACGGAGACGTGCTCAATTCGTTTAAAAAGAAGAGCGACCCGTTCATGGTACTTGAAAAGGATGTGGTGTATGCATCACGGGGGAGTTCCCGCTCGACAACGTCCACGGCATCTTCTTCCTACTACCACGACGATGAAGACTTGGAGCAGTACCAAACGTCGCTCTTTGCACGCTTGCTAAAGGTCTCAAGCCAAGCGGAGGCGACGTTCAATCTCGCGAAAGAACACTCGCTCATTGCTCACTCTTTCCTACTACGTAACCGACACTGTTCCTTCGGGCAATTTGGCGCAGTGGCCAAGTGACGACGAGTCCCTGCCGCGCCCCTACACATCGAGAGCGATGTACCATAGTAATTTGTAACGAGAAATATTACATTGTTACAACATCAAACGGTGCATGCGAAGAAATCTCCAAGTAGTAAAAGTATTCATAATACCGGCTTTTATTAAAGCCGGGTATGATTGATACTTTTATTAGTTATAGCAATATTCATAACGCACATGAATTAGTAATCTGCCATATGTGTTTGTTCTCATTCTGAGTACATATGTTTTTCAGGCACTAATAAGTAGTTGTAATACACACGACAGATGGATGTTTACCATAACTTCAACATCTGGTACATACTCTTGTTAGGCTAGTTAAGCACTTCTTAATAAATATTCCATTGGATGTCATCCAAAATCCCGGTATTCGCAAATTTGTGTGTGACGCAAATCACTCGCAAATTTGAAAATACGCGCAGCGTATTTTCGGAGTAAATTTGTTTAGACGAAAAATACGTCTCCGCAAATTTGCGCGTTATTCGACCCTAACCCTAAAAGGGAGTTTCGCCACGTGGCATACTGCATATGCAAAGTCCCGCCTCCGACGCAGTCTCGCCCTCCCCGATACATGCGCTCGGACTTTGCGGCTCTACGTGTGCGAAAAGATGCAAATGAGGTACGTCGTGTTAATCCAACGGGTGAAAACTGTTCTGAAATACCACTCAACGCTAACTGCTTTTTCGTCTTTTGTTGCTTAGCTTTCCAAAGCCAACTACACCTGCAGTCAAGCCAAGACCCGCGTGTATTTTCGTGATGGCACTAATAATATGTTGCAGCTTATATTTACGATATCCATTGCGGATGTATCTGGTCCTTTTGCTAACGGAGATTTTACCTTCTTTGTGAATATCCCTACTACGTATCCTTTTCACGGTTAGTTACTTCACGAAAGTCGATTCACTGTATTGATTTGTGTTGTGTGCCATGCTTACCGTGTCTCGGTGCTTGTGACAAAATACAGCTCCTGCTGTGACGTGACTAACCAGGTAAACTGCAGGTACGGTTTTTAGCGAGATAAATACTTTGTAAACTCAATGCTTTGTAACTGTGTTACAGGGTGTGGCATCCCAATATTGACGTGGTCACGGGTAAGGTTATGATGCCGATTCTAGGCAAGGACTGGCGCCATGTGCTTAGCATTAACATCTTCTTGCTCGGGCTACAGGTACAATGAATTGTTATATGGCTAAGTACTCGCATAAAACATTGCTGAATCTTTTGTATGTCTGCCTCTCGATGGTCTTCTCCAGTTGATTTTCTTAGAACCTGGCATCGATTACGTTCTCAACACTATCGCAGCCGACCAACTGCATTAAAACCCGGAGTGGTTTAAGAGAGAGGTGCAACAGATTCTTTGCGGTGGGAAGTTCCACGGTGATGATTTCTCGCCGCATCCGCGGCAGATTGAAAAGCAGCGGCGAGGTTGGGGTTTGAGGGTCAAGCGTTCCCGTGACGAGGACTCGCATAGATGTATTGACTGCGACGGTCTAACGATCCCCAATGCAAGTGACAGTTTTGGTATTGAGGTTCCGCAGGTTGTGGAATGCAGTGATGCTTTGACTTGGAAACGGACGCGGCTCGAGTAGTAGCAGAGGCGTTATCTTCTGACGCTACGTCTGCACATGCATTTGGCACTTACTTCTCGCTTGGGCTTTTGCATGGCATCCGTAAAACCGCGTCAACAGGCTGTCAGGGTGTGTGAGCAAGAATGAAGCGTATTATGCAGCTACCGAGCGTAGCTAGACCGATTCTTCGTCACTCATACTGTTTACAATAAGCTGTTGATCGTGGGAAAGAACATAAATGCACCACTTGCACCTTCACTGAGCTGTTCCTTCGTTGTTCTGCTTAGACTTTCGATGTACTGATTTGTATCAATCCCAAAATGTTCGCGAATTGTCTGGAAGGTGTGGGGACAATAGTCAATAAATAGCGTGCCCTACGCTAAATCAGCTTTCGGGCGTGTGCGAATCATGTAAGGGACCGACTAGGTGCACACCCCCGTGCACCCCCCTCCCTCATATAGAATTAGAAATAGACCAACTATTTTAACAGAATCCAAAAATATTCATCTCCATGTGTACAAGCGAGTTTTTCCAGTTTTTCCAACCTCTAAAATTACACGCATTCAACTGATTTCTCCCCTTGTGCGCCGATCCTACTAGTCCTCACTAGGGACGTCCATTAGATTGCGATAAATCTATTTAGTAATAAATAGTGTTTTTTAGCCATAACACATGATGCAACTCTAGTTGGCTAAAATACTTTCATACGTTATGGAACTCTCCCCAAGCATGCTCAAGTATACGAGTTTGTGCATCTTGTGCGTGCAGAACAGTGTTCTAGCCATTCTGATGCGGCTATATCGAGTTGGAAATGTCCCGCACTTCAATCCCGCCACTGCCGTTTTCGTGGGGGAAGCGCTCAAGCTGGTCACATGCTTCGTTATACTCTTCAATGTAAGTCGCATTGGCATGGGGTATCAATTGCCTTACTGTTTGTATGCATCATATTATTTGCAGGAATTCAATTTGCTTAGGGAACCTCAACGGCGAAAGCGAATAAGAGAGTCTTTTCGTGCGATTACCAACTCGGGCGAACTGTTGCGCGTGAGTGTGCCAGCGAGGATCTACGTTGTGCAAAACAATCAGCAATTCGTGGCGGTTTCGAACCTGGACGCTCCCACATTTCAAGTCATAAACCAGCTTAAGATTCTCACGACTGCTAGCTTTTCCGTCTTAATGTTGAAAAGAACGGTATTAATGTCACAATGGGGCTCTATAGTGATGCTGATGATAGGTGTCACACTTGTACAACTAGATGTTTCTTCATCTGATCCTACCGTCAAATCAGATCAGCTAGCCCAAAGCACTGCCAAGGGATTGTTGGCTGTTGTTGCTGCTTGTGTGAGCTCGGGCTTTGCTGGAATGTACTTTGAAAAGATTCTAAAAGGCGCTGGATCCAAAACCACGTTGTGGGAGCGCAATGTGCAGATATGTATACTCGGATTACCGCTGTCTGGAGGTGGGCTAGTGTACAACGATTTCGAGTCAATCATGACTCGCGGATTTTTCTTTGGCTATCGTCCTGTGGTTTGGGCAGCCATCAGTTTTTCGGCTTTCGGTGGCATGCTCACAGCTGTAGTCGTCAAATACGCTGACAATGTTTTGAAGGCCTTTGCCACATCGATCGCTGTTGTACTCTCCGTCATAATGTCAGTGTTTGTATTTGACAAGATGCCATCGGGTTAGTTCGTGATTGGGGCCATCCTTGTGAACGGCTCTGTATACGCATATGGTAAAGCGCCAAAGTGGCGTAAAACCCACCTTGACTTTACATCAAAACGACTCTAATGAGGCACCACACATCGCTTGAATTGAGGCAGAACAGAAAAATGCTATGGATGAATGCGTGTTTTATAGAACTGAACATCACTTGTTTGTCATCTGGTTGTGGTACAGTAAAGCGTAAACAGGGGAGTTGGAGGCCTTTGCCGAGGTCATAAGCTTGACGGTTCTAAACTATCATGAGCATTTTCTCGCGGTGATCTTTTCTTCTGTCACGTTGTGTAATTTTGGAGAGGTTGGAAAAGTGGAAAATCTCGCTTGTACACATGGAGATGAATATTTTTGGATTCTGTTAAAATAGTTGGTCTATTTCTAATTCTATATGAGGGGGTGTGCACGTAGCAAATGGGGGGTGTGCACCTAGTCGGTCCCATCATACAATCATCAACACTAAGCGATCCGCGATTGTCTTCTGTACCTGGTTGGCACCAGGTGGCAAATGCTGCGTGTCATGTACAGCCTGAATGATGCCCGTCGTTGTGTATACAGCACTTCGCTACGCAACGCAAGGTATACCCGAGGGCTCAGATCAACGTCAACGTCAACATTCTTCAATTTTTCTTTCCCTTTTTTCAAGGGACGGACAGAAAAAAACGGTTTTATATTATAGAAGTAGATATCATTTACGTTGATTTTTGGAGGACACCAACGGTCACAAATCCGTCGCAAATGGCAAATTCTGTGTGTCACAAATCACTCGCAAATTGGGCAGCGCATTTTGAAATACTCGGATTTTGGATAACATCCATTGATAAAGTTCCTGGTTTGACTTATTTTCTTTTTCTCTTTACGAACTGTCTACGGGTGTAATTTGCACTGCGAACGGACATATCGTTGTGGAGATACTGACTTAAGTTACTTTCGTTATATTTGGAGATATTATCGAGCATCTACTGTAACATGTTAACTGCTATACTAGATAACTGTTCAGATATTAGCAATTATCTGATAGAGTTGTAGAAGGATCAAGAAACTTCTAGAAGAAATGCTTACCGACATCCAAGAAGCCGTAAACCTTCCAGCTGTTTTCTCTACAACAGGATTGGAAGCTGAAGAACACGTGGACCAATACGAATGCATGCTTTAAATACGTAGCAGTTTACGTAGTGCATAAGCAGTAGATATGTAAAACAGAAATACGATCACTTTCCAATCTGCCACCAACCTTACATCTACGACTAAAGTTTTCGACTATCTGTACAAGCATGAATATCGCCAACTTCCAGCACCAAGTACGACTGACCCTCGTTGGCATGGAGTCAATACGCCAATCATAGAGATTGACCCATTTCTCACGGACCACCAGGCCCCAGATGAGGTTGCATGAAGATTGCAATCATTTCTGTAGTATTGAGTGGCGGAGGTATATAAGAATATAAGAACCCCCTCAGCTGCGGAACGCCTTTCCATGAAGTACACGCTGGCGAAACTTTAAATCTACTCAGGATATATCAGTAGATAGACCTTTCCTGATTTACTTAGAGCATGCGTCTTCACGCATGGCCATAACCCACCGTTATTTCCCAAAAATGGCAACTGTTTCACAGAATATAAAAACTACAACTCACGGTTGAATAAAAACTGGAAAAATTAAACGTGGTAGAGAAGCGATATTACATTGGTCTCAATACGAGGAAAAAACCGTCCGTAGAAAAATGACTGGTGAAAACACAGTCCACTGCACAGTACCCTTGTACGGAAAGGTACAAGAATCATATGATGGAGACGAGGAGACACGTCTATTGAATGATTATTTGAAGCAGTCAATTACAAAATAATCGCAAGAACTTTCAGAGTTCATACGCGCAACCGTGTAGCGCTATCGTTTGGACGATGGTTTACTAATACATAGATAACGAAATTCACACGTGTAACAACGATGATAATCTAGCCGGAACGAGAGCCCAGGGAGGTGTCAATCACCCACTTTGTGCGGAAGACGCTGTTCTGCACGAAAAATCTCTTAAGGAACATGTGGTTTCGCATACAAGGAAGCATAAGTGGATGCTGCCACTTCTGAGTGCTTTCTGTTTGAAGTAGTAGGACCAGGAGAACCAACACTTGACACAGAGTCTTCCCTCAGACACCGCGCACGCTAAAAGGTAGCAGAGCTTTTAAGACCCCGCTTAACAAGTCCTTTCTATTTAGACTCGACACCACTGTCGCTATAGTCGACAGTCTTGATGTAGTAATCGTCGTAGAGGATATGTCGATCTGCACACGAGCAAATCTTGATTTACTAGATGTTACCCAAGAAACATCTGTGACAGAGGTCCTACTGCCCCCCCTGCCTCAATGGTTGGAAATGTTTCTGCAGCATCTGACTTTGTGATCGAGCTTTCAGCTCGCTCTTTAGCGCAAGCAGCTTAAGAAATTATTTCGATTCGGCAGCTGTGACTGAGGCACGTGTCACTCATTCTGACAAAAGAAAAGCGTTATGTTGTGTCAGTTTGGGAAATTCCCATGACCAAACAAGTGACATCTCTGATTATCCAATAATACTAGGGGGATGTAATGGGACTCCACAACGTAAGAATTAAGTTGAAGTATCATTGTTCTAATTGTGTTGCAAAAAGAAGATTTTGATTATAAGTTCTTAATCCATTGATAATTTGATTCTGTTCGCTTGACGTTATTCACAAGGGATTTAATTTCGGATTAAATCAGCGATCTTACTACACATTTGGTTATTGTTTAGATTTAGTTATATCTAGTAAATCAAAATATTCATAATATGTTACTCTTCAACATTCCGTCAAGCATTCGAGTCAATTAGTGTTAAGACTCAAAAAGGTACTAACACTATTGATTTTTATCTAATATACAAGGTTTATTAGTGCACAATTTTACTTGGTTTTCCTTACCTTTAACTCGCCTCCTTAAAGCAATAATTATAGTGCAAACCTGTAACAGCACCCTGTTACATGTGGGAAGTTGACACGAGTTGGGGGCGCGTGTGGACAACTTGTTTAAGCTCAAGCCGGTCAGTGCTTTTTATCGTAGGCGCGTGGAGGAAGGGCGCCCTGAGTGCAATTACAGGGTGATGGGGCCGAGATCTTTTGTGGAGAATAGAAAGATAAAAAGTGTATTATTGTAATTAAAGATTTAGTCCTAAATTTAATCATAAATTCCATGCATATAAACCACTTTAAACCACTGCGGTTTCGTCCAATGAAAATGCTGCTGGTGTGGGCCAGATCAGTACCGGCCAAATACCGGTACCAACCAGGTACTACCGGTACCGTCCAGCTTTTCCAACACTCCTTCCGAAAACGCTGTAGCTTAAAATAGACCAATTTGTTTGCGTAATTCCACAATTCTTGGTGCATTCGACACCTTCGTTAGGAGATCAGCCACAATAACATCACTTGCAACATGAGTAGGCTTCACAGCTCCTTTCTTCATGTAATCATTCAGAAACTTCAGTATCACATCCACGTGCTAGGCGCTGGACGCGCTTCTTTCACTCTCCAGTTGCTTGATCGCAGCTTGGTTGTCAAATCGTAAAACCATAGGCGTGCTTGTCTTAAAATCAACCTCTCCAAACATCTCTTGTATCCCTAACAATTCCTTTCCACCTGCTTCAGCTGCCACATATTCGGCTTCGGCAGTGGAAAGTGCAACTGAACTCTGCTTCTTGCAGCTCCATCCGACCACAAGACCATATACATACGTGACCACAGCGCTAACAATTTTTCGATCACTTGTATCTTCTCCAAAACCAGCATCAATATATGCCACAATGCGTAGCGGCAATGGCAAACTTTCATCGTTCTTCAGCGATAACTTCATATCCTTGGAACCCTTTGGATAGCGCATTATACGCTTCGCCATCTTGTAATCACCACACATCGGCGCGTGAGTATGCCTCGTCACTTGATGGACTGCGAAAGCTATATCAGGCCGACTGCACCTCGACATCCACAACAGACTCCCCACAACTGACTGAATCACCTTCACGGTTGGCACACTTCCATCAGCTTTCTCAGCCAGTAATTCACTTGAGTCTTCTCAATAATTTTCCTTCCTTTCATGTGCGATCGGTGTTCGTACAGCATTTGCATTCCCTAAACATATTTCCTTAGCGTTTCATCAATCACAATTCTTGATCGATCGTATAGACTTGCCAAGGGTCACCCATAACTCGCATAGCAAGGAATTTTTCGACAGTATCAAGATCCTTCAGTTCTAATGTTTCCATATCACGAAAAAAAAATATCCACCACTTGCTGCGACGTTCCCGTAACCAGCAAGTCATACACGTATACACCGACAACCGTCACATTATTATATTTCGTTTTTACGAAAATGCATGTATCCGTCATGCATTTGTACGAACTTAAATCCAACAACGTTTTTCGTAATAATTCGTACCACAGGCGTTCAGCCTGTTTCAATCCATATAAATTCTTTTTGAGACGTAATACCAAATCCTTGCTTGAGTTTAATCCAAAAAAATTTCAACTGTTCTTCTGATACTTCCATTCCCTGCGGTATGCTCAAGTAAATTTTGTATCCTTATTCCGCGCCAGCCTTTGGATACGCACTGGGAACATCCCCGTGCCTGTACGGAACTCCCCATACTTGTGAGAGCGCCAGTAACACTTTCATGTAACCGACCTCCATCACCGTAGAAAATGTCATGAAGAAATTCTCATCCAAGCCTGTCTGTCGCCATGCGCTACCAAACGTTCTTTGTACCTCTCAATAGATCTGTCAGCTTCCAGCTTAGTCTTGTAGACCCACTTCGTCGGCAGTGGGTTCTTTTCCAACTTTTGTGTCACTTCCCAGGTCCCCATTTCTTCCAGGGATCTGAGTTCTTCCGCCTCGGCCTTAGACCACATGTCTGAGTCCGGCCTTTGATGTGCTGCGTGTATGACATCGGGTCAGGAGATGGGAGATATGCTCCACCTGTGTCACTCACTTCGGAAACTGCATAAGCGACTAATACGCTTCGGTCCTCTGGCTTTTCTGCACCGTCGCCTAGCCTACTCTTTTCTTGCGGTTCTTCCAGCGGAAATTTCCTTCTCGTTTTCTTCTCTCGATTGGAGGATTTGTATGCCGCACCTTTCGGCGTTTCATACGATTTTCTACTTGATCTTCGGATCTGTGAACCACTTGGCATCGTGACCGCATCTTTTGACTTCTTTTCCTGATTATACTCCATACTTGGAGATCGTTCAGTAACACCACCTTCCTTTGCTTTGCTTGTATCGCCACGAGTCAGGTGTTGAGTGATCTGTTCACTCGACTTGTGATCCAAAATCTCGATTTTGCCACGCCGATTACGCGGCGTGATCGGTCCCTTTAAATCACTGCATATGACACCATCAATGCGGTCTATTAGCGCGTTTCTGCCGGTATCCTTTTTAGGCTGAGGCTTTCTCACCCCCATACCCTCGTCACCGATCAGGCAGTTCGGACGTTTATGGTCCAAGAGCTGGATTCCTAACCTGGAGTCCCCGGTCATCCTTTCAATGGTATCGTAGGCCAGGTGACCTAGTCGTAAGTGGAAATGGTACAGGATTCCTTCCTGTGTGCCAACATCACCTCCTTCTTCAGCAACATTCATCACGGTGTCTTTAAATTCCGAGAGCATACTTCGATAGTTTTTTAACACCAAATTTGCTTCAAAATCGAACCACAGACGTCAACATAAAACAATACGTCCCCATTCAACTGAAGGGACATGTTCTTTCCATTGTCGAGTAGTATGATCCCCTTTTTTTCTCTAGACACCCAAGAGAAATAATGTTTTTCTTGACAACTTGGGAGCAAAATAAACGTCCGGGAGTGTGATGGTCGAAGATGGGTCGTGAGTGCTCTTCAGACATACTCTTCCAACCTTCGTGACCATCAGGGAACCTCCATCTGGGAGTGTTAAATACCCAGATCTACAGTCCTTTGCTTCATCCAAGAACCCTTCATCAGACACTAAGTGCCGGCTGGCTCCACTGTCGAATATCCATTTTTCGCCGGTAGACAACCTATTTTGGGCGACGGTTCGAGCGAAATCTTTCTCCGTCTCCGTGGCGGTCAGCAGATACTGCTTTCCATTTCCGCTGGGGTCTTTCTCCCGCCTCCTTGCACTTTCCTGTGGCTTAATTTTGGGTGATCGCAACGCTTGTGTCCTAATTCACCGCACCCATAGCATACTAACTTGCTCTTTCCTTCATTTATGGCGTTTACTGATGTTCTTGACGCACGTTTACCTTTGAAGCTGTCTTCTTCAATCTCTTGCGCCCATGCCATCAATTCTTGGGCGTGCTGAATGTAATCCACCCTGTTCGGGTCATAACAAACCATCATAGCGAGTTTCAGGCTTGGTGCAGCGTATTTTACAAGGTTTTCGACTATCATTCGCTAAATTGAATTGCTCTCACGAGATAGTGACCAAGTATAGTAAATGTACGTTCCAGGTGCGTCTGGGATCCTTTTCCGCTGCGAACAGTGACGCGGCTTATTGGTGCGATATATTAACCTTAAACGCACGCCATATTTGTTCCAGCACGTAATTTAAGTTTGGGGAGCACTGCCACCAAGTACCAATATTTGCTCTGAAATACTGGCCGGCTGCTCCGTCCAAATATTCTCCAAGATTATTTGTCTTCAGACGTTCGGTCCATGTAAAGGCCGATGTCAGTTCGGCAATTTCCAGGGCTTCTATGAAGAGAAACGACCATTGATGGAATCCATACCCAAGTACAGGGTAAACCTCTTCCCCTGTAAACTTCTGAACTGTAAACTTTGGTATCTTTGCACCTGGCTGATACGCAGCTTGATTTACGAACACATCTCCAGGTGGTGAATTAATTTCATCCACACAACCATAACAGCTGGTCCACCTTGACGTGCATGCTTCGCTCCCGCATGCTGCATACCTGGGCGCTCAATGCCTTCTTCCTCGGCCAGGTCATTCATGGACATCTGACGACCAAACGGACCAAAAATTTTAAGCTTTCCATTAAGGGACTATCCCCCCTTACAACCGGTAAGCCCTTACTCGAGACAGGTGAAGTACTGGACACTAGAGAGCGCTCTTCTTCCATTTCCTCAAGCCTCTTATTCATCTGGCTCATCTGATCAAGCAGTGCCTTTAAAACATCTGCTTGATCAACCTTTTCTTCTTCCTTATTAACGGGATGAGAAAATATCAATCACACAAAAATAAAAAATCGACAACGATAACCCCTCGATAAGCAGGGGACTTCTATCTGAATCTCCACAAGAAAATTCCAATCGGAATAACTTAAAGCGTAACCTCCAATCAATATAACATAGAGCGTAACCTCTAATCAATTATAATCGTAAAACCTCGATACCCCCGTGTCCCCTTGGGCTCATAACCTGTGGGAAGTTGACACGAGTTGGAAGCGCGAGCGGAAAAATTGTTTAAGCTAAAGCCGTTCAGTGCTTGTTATTGTAGGCGCGTGGAGGAAGGGCGCCCTGAGTGCAATTACAGGGTGCCGGGGCTGAGATCTTTTGTGGAGAATAGAACTATAAAAAGTGTATTATTATAATTAAATATTTAGTCCTAAATTTAATCATAAGTTCCATGCATATAAATCACTTTAAACCACTGTGGTTTCGTCCAATGAATGCTGCTGGTGCCGGCCAGATCAGTACCGGTAAGAACGGTACCAATCAGAACAGTTCATGCCGGCCAGATCAGTACAGGCCAAATACCGGTACTAATCTGGTACCACCGGTACCGGCCAGTTTTCCAACATTACATTCAATCATCCTGTACTTTCTAAGGCAGTCGGTTCCGGCAGTTTTCCAAGCTGAGACATCGTCATTTTTTATCCTTCTGAGTGGACGTTTAGTTCTTAATGAAGATCTGCTGCATAAGGGCCAACTACGTTTGGAGACGAGGTCTTCGTAACGCAACGTATGTCTGAGCTTAAACTAACAGTATTATCAAATCCTCCGGGATGTTTTCTTTTGTCATTAATCGCTCGCGTCCCGGGTATTTTCTTTGACAAGTTCTTCGTTCATGCTCCTTTCCTTGTCGTTCCAGTACTTCTGAACGTGATTGTGAGCACCTTTTCCAATGACTGTTAACTCCGTGTCACGACATTTTGAACTGGCCATTATTACAATGGAAGGCGTGGAGGCAAGAGGTGGATAATGCAGGTTTTCAAGTTCAGCGCAGTCAACATCCATCGAAAGTGTTAACGACAATGATGAGAGTATGTTAAGTGCAAGGGTCAACTAAGGTCCATGAGAACTTAAGTATTGGATCCAAAAGGTGAAAAAAGGGTCAAGAATGGGTATCAAGAAATGTAAGATTATCTTTTAGCCCGGCACATTATAAATCGAAGTACTTCGGAGTCTACGCACGAAGGAGTGGACCCAAGAAGATTCGTGTGCGTATTGTGGAAGAATGGAAGATTGTGAAAGGGGTGGCTCAAGGCACTATTATCGTGCGTTCCTTACCTAAATTCTTCAGAAGGATTATGACCAGACTGCGACAATCAGGGTACAAGTAAAAGTGTTTTCAAAATAGACATGATTGGTGAGGCCCTATTAAGATAGCGCACAATGGACAAGAACTTTGCATGGAAGTATCTCGATTGCGGCAACAGCAAGCGAGATAGAACAAAACAATTATGGAACCTAGCATAAGTTAAAAAATAGAGAAATTTTAAAGAATAGGACACTTTTGGCAGTATTTCACAGAATAGGATGTTTTTTTTAATTTCACAGAATAGTACACTTTTTTACGTAGACTGTCCACCTCCGTGGAAAATATATAAAAGAAAAAATAATAATCAAAACTTGGGAATTGGTAAATCCACCTACATTTTTGGTAAATCCACGTTCCAATATTTAATTAGGTAATCAAATGGTTTTATAAATTTATTCAAATTAATAAAAATGGTATTATCCTAAATAGAATTATGCGCAGCTAAGATACTACAGCGATTAAGTCGTCCGTGAGCAAGCCGCCGCTCCTCCAGCCACGACACGAGCAATATTCTTCTAAAACACACAAAAACAGTGGTTAGCTCTCCTTCGTCTTCCTATCTACTTCTCGTTGCCACACGTCGTAACTTAAAGTTTTTGTCACATTCCCCGTCAAACGCTATTGTTAAATGAGTGTTTCTCTTGCTATTCAAGCAACATCTTAGCTACACTGTAGTTTATGATCGGGTAGAGATTGACAAGGATACACACTGGACACCGCCATGTCAATTGTATATATCCTTGTCAATATCTAATCTGCTTATTTCCCCAATCTATCCTTCAAAATTTCAACAGCAATTTTTCGCATGTGGCAATCAATACAACTAGAGGGTATTTATCTTTTATAAATTTTTCAGGGAGGTCGAAAGTCTTTGTGAAAAAGTGTCCTATTCTGTGAAATTAAAAAAGCGTCCTATTCCGTGAAATACTGTCAAAAAGTGTCCTATTCTATAAGGGGGAGTGATAGGTGTAACTCACCCCCTTGTTACATGTACCTCACTTTTGATACGTGTACCTCAGTCTGTCCGTTTCACCGGACGCCACTCTGACCAAATACTACAGTACACTGGAGTACAGACTGCAAATTGGTACTGTAACAGGACTGATCCTGTTACGGGCTTACACTGTATTTTGCGAGAAAGCGCGCAATACAATAAGGTCAGGATTAGTTGGTAACAACTAATCCTATACTAAAAGTAAATATAAATATTTACTTATCTATTAGAACGCAAAATTAAGAGTGTTTATTAAATGGGTGGTTAGCGGCTAACAGTATAGTAATTACCTAACTAATATAATGATATCAAGTATTAAACTAACTGTACTATTAGTTAACCTGCATGATTCGGTATTTATACCTAATCGACTTTTCCTTCGTAGATTATAATAACTTATAATCTATTATTTGAATTTCATACAACGCGTCTGAAATTCAACTGTGATATTCTAACTTGAATATCAATTATGTAATGTCACCCCATTACATCACCCCCCACTTAAGGTGGTTGGCCAATAATTTTCTTATTTTGGCCAATCATAGGTGGCACTTGTTGGTCGGAATTTCTCATTCACCAACGGATTGACCATCGAATCGATGGTCGAAGCACGCGGCGGCGCTCTAAATAGCGCTGCTGAAAACATCGAAGGAGCTTCTTCCTCCGCCTCAGCACTAGGTGCTGAGGTGTTGAGTGACAACAGTGACGCTGCATTAGCAGAGTAAACTACGCAAAGGTCGGAAGACGTACCGTCTTAGACCACAGATGCTGCTAAGGCGGCATCTGGCAAGAAACAGGGAGATGTTGCCAATGCAACATCTCGCACGATGACAACCCCCGAATGGTGTGTTGCCAGGAAGGGTTCTTCCATGTTCGGAGACAGTTCTGACTCTGAACAAAGTGATCGGGGCACAGCTGTCCCTGCGAAAGGATCTAGCAAGTCGAAACTCGCTAGGTGCTCATCGCCTAACAGCGATGATAACTCTTGTGGCGCTGTCAGCTATGACAGCGGCAATGATCATCACAGATGGTTGCGGGAACGCAGAAACCCACCTGGACCAAGTACTTCCCCACGTCGGGGTGATTTAACCCCGGCGCGTGGTCTTTTAGCAGGCGGAACACCGCCTGCTAAAAGAGCTCGAACAGAAGCGGCGCCTGCCGCTTCTAAAGCGTATCATCGTACGGACCCACATGTTCCGTACAAAGTGGGGTTTTGGACCCCTGGATGGGCTATTGCCCCCAACAGTGGCGGTCACCGTAAGCGGGACTGCCAATATGCGTTGTTCGATATAAACGAGCTGGATGACTGCGAAGACATCCAGTCACGTCGATTCGATCGAAGTACAAACGATAGACGTCTGTACTTTATTGACCTCTTTTTCCAGGTTCGATATTATTCGAGCCGGAAAGGGTCAAGGAGGAAAAGGGACGATAAAGACGCCCTGACTCAGAGTTGGAACGCTTTTGTTGACAACTACAACAAAAGCTCCGATGACTACGTGAACAAAGTTCACGTAATGCGCGAGCGCTTTTAAAAGCACTCGCGAACAGGCAAAATCGAATACATCCATTTTGCTTGCATCAAAGAAGGGTTGAACTGTGGTGTCCCTTCTCACCTCGTTTGCCCGCGGTGTCCGCAGGGCTCTCCTAGTCTGTCAGAGGAGGAGTTGCGGGGGTACGGTGGTTTTTCCCTACCCGCCGAAATCCAGGGCTTAATCGATGCCCTAAATGCATCAACACCTAGTGTTGATGCTACTTCGCATTATGGGTTTGAGACTCCTTCTCAAACTCAGTTAAAAGGTCCGGGCGTCGGCCCTCAGAACCTCAAACGGATCCCAAAAGTCGAACTCTTGGGGGTAACCCAGCCATCGTACTAAGTACTCGGTACGCTGCCCCTTCTTCGAAGGAACCGAGCGCTTCGAGATCAAGCGCTCGAGAATGTATCTCTTATTCGCCTGATTATCGATCAGGGGAGGCGGAGGTTGAGAATTCCCTCGCCGTTGTTGTTGCGGAGCATGGTTCTTTGCTCCGAAAACTCGAGGAGGGTTGTTCCTCCTTGAGCAGCGATACGTCTCACTGTGTGAAGACATATCGGTCTCTTCGCGAGAATGTCCGCGACATCCTCGGGGCGCACACTGCTCTTCAGCAGAAGAATGATGTTCTGTACATCGATCTTTCCCGCTGTAAGGAAGAGCTCGATCGGCACAAGGCTGATCTTGAGCAGTCAAAGGCGGAGGTAATGACTCTCCGCTCTGCTCATGTACGGCTGGAAGCCGATTACAAGTCTCTCTTGGGAGACTTGGAGAAGCACGGTATCTTCCGTGGTTCTGTGTCTCGTCGTAAGACGAAGACAAATGATACGGTTTGAGCTGCCCAACATAGAATGTTGGGTGGAGCCGCATTGCTGTGGGAATGTCTAAAGTATAGGCATTCCCCCGAATCTCCTGGACCTTGAAAGGTCCAATGCACTTAGGAAGCAACTTCCGTGTAGGGAAGTTGCTTATTGCATGTATAGGCAAATTAGTAGTACTTAATAGTACCAATTCGCCTTTCCGAAAGGAGTTTTTGTTCTTCCTTCCTTGCTTGTCTGCATTTTGCTTCTGCTTATCCAAAGCAGAAGCAAGTGCATCTTTTATATAGCGTATTACAGATTGGCGCTGTAATACGAATTCATCTACTGCTTTATCAGCAGTGGGTGCGTTGCCCTCATTGGCTGCAGCCATTGCTGCAGACACATATTCATCAAATGCAGCTTCAGTTTCGATTGAAGCTGATTCCGCTTCTACTGTACTTTCAGTAGAAGGGCCATCGTTTTGTTCACGAGTTACAGTTGCAACTTGCGCATTGACTCGCTCAAAATTTGAGCGGGTCCCTCCCCCACTCAGATTTGGCGTACCGCCAAGTAAAGCTGGGGTTCGTGGATGACTTAAGGAATTCACGTAGAACGGTGTATGCTTAGTTGAAGCATGCACCGAATTCTTAATCGAGAATTCAGTGAGTGGCAGATAGTCACTCCACTGTTCAAAGGCATGTGCGTATGATCGCAACATGTCGCCGAGAACGCGGTTAACCCGTTCCGTCTGCCCATCCGTTTCCGGATGGTACGCAGTTGACATCTTCAACTGGGTTCCCAACAATGAGAACGTTTCTTGCCAGAAACGTCCTGTAAATCTCGGATCTCGATCCGAGACAATGTCTTCCGGCATTCCGTGCAAACGGAATACCGTATCAACGAATATCCGCGCTGTTTGAGCGGCGGTTACGTTCGCTGATACTGCAGTAAGATGTACCATCTTACTGAAACGGTCTAAAAAGACCACTATTCCGGTATTCCGACTATTGTCGGGTGGAAGACCGAATACGAAGTCCATTGTAATGGACTTCCAACACTCTGTCGGAACCAGCAGAGATTGCAGCGGAGCCTGTGCAGACTGCGCAGGCTTAACGCTCTGGTAAATCTCGCAAGCGCGTTCGTATTTCCGTACCCACTTGTACTGGTTTCGCCAGTAAAAGTCACGTGCGAGAGAAGCGTATGTTTTCTCTCGACCTTGATGCCCCGAAATCGGTGCATAATGATACTAAAACATAATTTGATGTTTGAGATCATCGTCGTTTGGAACGACGATGCGACTTTCATCTTTTTGGTCTGTGCTGTAAAGCAGCAGACCATCGTGCAGTCGATCGATGCACGCAAGCGCGGAGGAGCTCTGGGAGTTCGTCGCGCTTCTCACTTGATTGATTACTTAAGTAATCAATCAACAGACGTGTCTCCTCGTCTGTTTTGTACGCCTCGCATACTTGTCGTATAATTGACGACGACAAAGCAGTGCAACGGATCGCGTTTGCACTGGCACCTTCGGTTACGGACGGTTTCGTCTCGTAATCGGGCCTTCGTGATAGCGCATCCGCTATCACGTTACACTTTCCGGGTTTGTATTCAACCTTAAGTTGTATTCAGCAAATAATGACAGCCATCGAGCCATTCTTTGATAAATGTGTGGTGAATTCACGGCCGTGCGTAGCGACGCATGGTCCGTGTAAACCACAAACGGTATATCTCCCAAGAGATAATCCGAAACATGGCCAGTGCATACTTCATGGCAAGGAGTTCCTTGTCATGCACTGGATAGTTGCGCTCGGCTGGGCGCAACTGACGCGATTGATAGCAGATTAGGCGATCACGATCATCGTGATCACGCTGCATGAAGGCACAGACGATAGCGAAATCGCTCGCGTCGCAATAGACATGGAACGGACGCTCGTTATCGGCTATAGCCAAGACAGGTGCTTCAGTCAAGCCTTGCTTGACTGCATCAAAAGCATCTTGGCATTGGGTATCCCAATGCCATTCGACATCTTTCTTAAGTAATTGAGAAAGAGGTCGTATTAACCCAGCATAGTTGCACGGATACTTGTGCAAATATGTTACCAACCCAAGGAACCTTCGAAGTTCCTTAACGTTTTTTGGTGTAGGCCATTCAACGATCACCCTGATCTTTTCTGGATCAGAGCGCACCCCGTTCTTGCCCACAAAGCATCCAATAACGGGTATCTCAGGTGCACCAAAGGTGCACTTCTTTAGATTTGCATAGAGGTTATGCTTACGCATAAGCTCTAACACTCGACGTAGATGTTCCCTATGGACATCTACATCGCTTTTATCGTGTTCACCCTTACTATGGATGAACACGTCATCGAAATAACTCGGTGCGAATTCTCGCACCGGGAGTAATAGATGCGTTACGCATCTGTTAAACGTAGCAGGGGCATTTCGAATCCCCTGCGGTATAACAAGCCACTCCCAAAGCATGCCTCTTGGGGTACTTACCGCCGTGAGAGGGATATCCTTCTCACGCATTAGGATTTGATAAAATTCATCTCTTAGATCGAGAGCACTAAAGATGGTGCTCCCGCACATGCCATCAATGATGACATCTTTTAGCGGTATCGGCGTCTGCGCCGGTACCGTCGCTGCGTTCAGATTGTTGTAAGCGTGAACGATTCTCCACCCACCTGTGGACTTTTTCACACAAAAGGTGGGGGTAGAGTGCGTTGAGATAGACTCCCGTACTTGGCCTGCTTTACGACGAGATTAGAATAACTCGTTGATCGCTTTTAATTGATCACGCGGCAACGGCCATTGCCGCGCGACACAATACTTCGTGCCTGGCACGAGGTCAATTTCCTGACGAGTTCCCTTATCCTTAGGGAGATCGCTAGGTACTTCTTCTGGAAATACGTCAGCGTATTCCCGAAGTACCTCATAAAATGGGGAGTTCGCTTTAAGCGAATCCCAGCTCTGCGCTTCAAAGCGCTGAACTTTGGTTTGGTCATTGGGAACCTCGTTACCAATGTTTTCCACTTGTAATGTGGATATTCGTTCACGAATATTCACTACATCATCTGTTGCAACGATGATACAGATCTGTTCGATCTGATCATCGTGCAAGGTCTTCATAAACTTCTTCCATCTTAGCGCTGGAAGAGCCATCAACTCCGAACCTTCTTTCGGAGGGTGTTCCATCAACAGAGACTGGGTAGCTAATCCGGTCTCCGTTTGCGTCAAGACGTTGATCGTCTCGACGGAACTGTCCATGCAATCAGACGCGCTCGTCTAATTGACTGCTACACGGTGATTACGATTCACCGTGTGCGAATACTCATCATCATGGTGGCCACTGCCTACCATGGAATTTTCTTGGCGATCAGATGTGCTCGTCTGATCGGCCGCCTGTTCTGCGACACGGTGGTCTTTATCACCCGTGTGCATGGCTAACGCAACGTGGTGGGCACTGGCCACCACGGAGTTGTGCTCACGATTGCACTCGATCGTGAGTTCACTCTCATCAACACGGAATTCATTCGTCGTGTTGGAACCTTCGGTCGCACAGTGGGTGTTTCCACTGTGGATACTATTTCATTCTCACGGTGAGTGTTTCCCACCGTGGATATCACTTCATTCTCACGGTGGTCTTTATCAACTGTGGATATCTCTCCAACACGCAACGACTCTTCCGTTGCGTGTGGTAGTCCCTCTGGACTCTCACCAGCGGAGGTACCTTCCGCTGATCGTGTCGGAACAGACCTGGTGGTGCCATCGCTATCCACCAGACTGTCCGACGCTGAGGTTGTATCTTCTTATACAGCCGGATTACACACAGGGTGATCAGATCCTGTGGGTCCGCCGCAGTCGATCGAAGGTTTAAACTTGGACATCCATGGGATTCCAAGTATAACATCGAACTTGTCATCTAAATCGAGGGCGATGAATTCATCCTCGAATGACAGTTCATTCAACTCGAAGCGTGTTTTAATCACAAGCTTTGGAATAGTCACGGTTGCACCTGTTGCTAACCGGACTGACAACATACTTCGTGGGGTTTCTACCTCCACGAAGCTCAACAGCGTTAGACTCTGAGTTCTAACGAAATTGACGCACCTGTGTCAAACAAAGCTCGCATGGGGACATCGCTCCCGTGCGGCTTAACCTCCGGGGTGATAAGAGACTTATCATCACCCTGCACCTTTTGACAGGACATAGTCCCGTCTGGGGCTATTACCCTCACATGCCCTGTGTCGGCATGTGGGATAACATTCCCAGTAGGGCGCCCCGCCCCTACTGGTGTTCTACGTTTTTTGCACCAACAGGGTGATGTCCCTGTTAGTGCCGCCGTGCAGCGGACGGTTCCGTCCGCTGACTGCGTGGCACTGGACGCGGTGCCATACACTCATGGGCAAAATGCCCCACTTTCGCACATCGATTGCAGCGAATATTCTTCTTAAATTTCGGTTGCTTGGAGTTCGAAGCAACCGCAACCGATAGGTCCATCGGCTCTAGACCTCCACCGTCCATGCTCTGGCGCGGGTGGCTGTTTCTTGAGACGAAATGTGGACTTAGTCTGCCCGACTGCTGATTGTTGACATGCTGTTGCGGCATGTCAAAAGCGAAGGGCTGTTGAGCCCTTCGGCTGTACCCATCATGCGATGACGCTGATCGCATGCTGAACTCTTCACGGATGCTCATATCAATGGCATCCCTTATAGTCTTTGGCGGGTGCCGGTAAAGACTCTGTTTGACGGGACCATCATTGAGTCCCTTCATGAAGCCAGTGACCTGCATAGCAGGGGGCACCGGCTCATACACAATATTTGACAGCAAATATTGCGTCTTCTGAGCGTAAGCTTGAAGGTCAAGCTTACCTTGCCGGAGTTCCATGAACTCCTGCCGACTACTTAGCTCCATTTCTGGAGCTTCAAAGTTGAGCTTTATCACAGCTTTTAATTCCTGGTAAGTCAGGAACGCAGAGTCATCAGTGGCTCTGCGACTCATAGCCCATGCCCTGGCTCTGCCGCCCAGACATGTTGTGGCGAAGTACGCCTGTTGACGTTCGTCAACAATATTTTGCTCAGAGATGGCATCTTCCACCTCTGCGAACCATCTACGAAGGGGCTCGCCCCTTTCACCGGTAAAGGGCGGTACTCGCACCTTTACCACTTCAACGCTATGCGTTGCACGTGCAGGTGAGGTCCGCGCTGCTTCTTGCGCGGGCCGTGCTGGATTTTCTAGGTGGTTTCGCCTAAAGCGATTCACCACCTCTATCGCTTCCTCCGGGGTCTTACCCAGGAGGAAGGTAAGGATGTCGGTCCCCATGGACCGAACCATTTCTACCGTCGCGTCTTTACTACGCGACGAGAAGTGGGGGAAGTGTTTCGTCACCACTTCCAGCGTTCTCTCTCGCTCGGCAGGCGTCATGTATCACGACTTGATGCCGAGCGGCTCTTAATCTTCGCTCCTCTAGTTGACTAGCGGAACGGAACTGTGGTCGTTAAGACGGACCACAAAGTGCTACCAGGTGTAACAGGACTGATCCTGTTACGGGCTTACACTGTATTTTGCGAGGAAGCGCGCAATACATAAGGGCAGGATTAGTTGGTAACAACTAATCCTATACTAAAAGTAAATATAAGTATTTACTTATTCTTTAGAACGCAAAATTAAGAGTGTTTATTAAATGGGTGGTTAGTTGGCTAACAGTATAGTGATTACCTAACTAATATAATAATATCAAGTATTAAACTAACTGTACTATTAGTTAACCTGCATGATTCGGTATTTATACCGAATCAACTTTTCCTTCGTAGATTATAATAACTTATAATCTATTATTTGAATTTCAGACAACGCGTCTGAAATTTAACTATGATATTCTAGCTTGAATATCAATTATGTAATGGCACCCCATTACAGGTACTGTACTCCGTTCCGCACCGTTTTTTTACTCCGTACTCCATTCCGATTTACACCTGTTCCGTTTTCTCGCTCCTGTGACCGTTACCACCGACTTCAGTCAGAGATCATCTCTCCCCAACAGCAAACCAACAACTACAGTGGCCACTGATAGCCAGTAGGTAATAGAGGAACAACACGAGGAGCCTGAGTGGTAGTTTTAAGATTTTTATACGGCCTGTCACGGCGTGCTGTAAGTTTTTTTCATTTCAGCATCCTTCATCCAAGATCAACAACCGTCACTCCATTCATGGTCTTGGAAGCACCTCAGGATGCAGAGTACGACACCGCGATGACACTCGCGACGATATAGCATCGTTTGCAGAATCCGAGGGATATGCGGTGAAAGTTGGGAAGTCAAGAACTATTGGAAACAGAAAAGGAGGCGATCTCAAAACTTTGAGCTGCTGTGTGTCCATGGAGGAAAGCACACGCATAAAGGAGAACAAGTTCGCAACCGTACCACAGTCCGTACTAATTGCCCGTTTAAAGTTTGTGCCAAACGAAATGGTGCAACCGAAAAATGGAAAGCTACGGTTATGAATGCAACGCACAATCATGATGCCGCGAGGCTCTTTCGGCCTATGCATCCGCAAGGGTGCTAACCGAGGCACAACTGGAGTTGGTGAAGCAATCTATGAGGTCAGGAGTTGCTCCACGGGCTATCCTCAGCACTTTGAGAGAATCCTTTCCGGACTGCAACACTACGAGCAGAGACATCTATAATGTCAAACAGAAAATGAGTTTGGAAACTTTGAATGGTCTCTCACCGTTGGAAGCGTTTCTTGATGGTTTGGTCGAAAGAGGAATCACCCATCAGTTGCGTCGAGATTCAACTGGGACCTTGACTCACCTTTTCATTGTCCCGAAGAGTGCGGAAGAAATAATGGGGAAGTATTCCGCAAATGATATATTTGGCAAAGATTCACTTAAAAAACAACCAGGTAATAGGCCTTTCCAATTAACGTTTGAGCCAAAATTGCCATTTAACTTTAGGATGACGCGTTTTTGCAAAAACCACATAACTCTTCTCCATGGAATCGGTGTTACATCAACAAACCAAACGTTCACCATATACTACTTCTTCATGAGAAACGAGAAAGAAGGATACTATCAGTGGGTGCAGCAGCAACTCCGGTCTGTGCTTACGTCAGTCAACGTTTCCCCATACAAAGCGTTTGTGATAGTCACAGATCGTGAAGAGGCTTTGATGAATGAGCTCGCTGAAGTGTTTCCGAATGCGATATTACTTCTTTGCGTGTGGCATATCAACAAGAACATTCTGGCCAATACAAAGAAGCAATCTGAAACACAGGAGGAATGGGAGAGCTTTGAAAAGATGTGAGGTTCACTTTATCAATCTAAAACTGAAGAGGAATACCAAAGGTGTTGGGATGAAATCAAGGGTGATGCGCCGCTTGACGTCTCATCATATCTGGAAAACACGTGGCTCAAGTACACGGAAATGTTTGTCGGTGTCTGGACAAATAAGGTGGCGCACTATGGAAATCTTGTGACGTCTCGCGTGGAGGGCGCCCATGATGGATTGAAGAAATGAATTCAAGTGTCGAACGGTGATCTTCAGGCTGTTTGCGACCTCATCGATCTTGCGTTGAATCAGCAAAAGTAAGCAATTGTCCAGAATCATGCCTTTGAGCGCTCACGTCTCTTGGTCAAACATCGTGGACCTCTCTGGAGCCGTGTGATGAAAATGTTTCCGTTTTCGCCTTGAACAAGGTACAACTTGATTGATACTTTACTAATCACCCCTCCCAAATCGATTGTTTGATCAAAGACCCCCCCCCTGTTTTAGCCGTTGGAGCAATATCAGCGCGCCCTTGCGTTCACTGAGACAACCATCACTGAGTGTGCCGGGATATTTTCCAAGACGATGGGAATACCTGGCGCTCAAAAGTTGAAGAGACTTCTCGACACCGGTGAAAAGTTGAAGCGAGAGGACTTTGACCAACATTGGTGGATTGTCCATCCAACACGGGAACCATTGTCTAGTACGCCACAGACCACGACGATCATAGATGGATCTCTCCCGAACATACAGGAAGCCCATGCCAACATGAGCCCACACCAGCAGAGACTTCTGGAACAGACGATGGCGAGTTTCAATGTGGAGGGCGCGGCACGGATCACAGACCCTGATATCATCCGCACCAGAGGTAGAACAAGTAACGCCCAAAACGCGCGGACAAGCGGTTCTCAGAATTCGTCTCACCGAGATCCGTCATCGTTTGAAAGGGTTGAACCTGAAGCTGAGATGGAGAGTCAGTCGGGGATCCAGAGAAAGACGAAATGTGGGGAGTGCAATGAGGAAGGTCACAATCCAAGAACTTGTCGTCGAAAACGTCAGAGGTTGGAAATGGAGGCAGAAACCGCAAACGGAACAATACCAGGCACTGGCGTTGTGGGGGCGCCATGATTGCTATGTTTTCAGATTCTTACTATAATGTTGAGTGGCGCTCATTTTGTCTGAAAAAAGTGAGGTGCACGTATCAAAAGTGAGGTACATGTAACAAGGGAATGAGGTACACCTATCACTCCCCTTCTATAAATTTCTCTAAAAAGAATAATCTACTACAACCAATCCAAGCACTGTCTACATTTTCCCTTCTTACTCGGTAGTTATTGATTCGTATCACCCTATGGGCATTGCCTTTGAAATGCAACTGCAGACGACGACGAAGGACAACGGCAAGGGAGTGCCGGGCGATCTCTATAGTTTTGGACCTTCCACATCAATCAAGCGCCTCTGTCTCGAACTACATATGCCTTGCATGTGACAGAACCATCTTGACTAGCAAAGCTCTAAGACTATATTCTAGAACATAGTGGAAGCTTGAGCTGTGTAGACCAGCCACGTGTTAGTATGTATAATACAATTTACCTTTTACTACGCATTTCAGACTTGTTGTCTACAAAATATACTTTGGACTTCTAGCAGAGAAGTGCCAATCGCTGCGGCTAAGACAAGAGGGTGGCCTCTGTTGTAAGAGCCAACCCAAGGAGCAAGATAAAACGTGGGATACGTTTATATTCGGACAATGACGTCGATATGACGGTGCCGTAGCCAATGTTCTAGTTTGTGCAAGCTCCTAGACTATTTAAATTGGCGATCTGTCGTCTATTATTGTATGGGACAAGTAACGAGAAAATGATTTGGAGAAACTTAAAGCTGGATGTGATACGACCGGTGAGAATTTTGACAGCTTAGTCATACCCGACAAGAACGTGCTGACACCGCGACTTCTTGACCATATCGCAGAAATTTATATCGAGAAGGACGTAGACGGAGCGATGAATGCTGAGATTGTAGCATTCATTAAGAAACGAATTGGTACACTCATGAACTAGCATATTCCAGATTTTGAGAAAATTTTCAACGACGAGTTGAACATGGACCTACGTAACTCGGATGTCCGTGCACGAGTTATAGACTACTTTATGGTGATCAACAAGATTATGGAAGACCGTGGTTTGACCAGTATTCTCGGTAAGCTATCACGTACACGCTCATATTATGCGAAGCGTGCCAAGCTACGATGCAAGCTGTTGATGGTCAATCTTTCTCCAGTGATGCTTAAGGTTGAGATTGAAAGATTAGCCATTACGGATTCACGATTGGAAGAAAACGAGGTTACATTATATATCGTACCGTGATCGCGCGCGCGGAACAACGGCAAATTATCATTTATTGGCTCAAGAAATGCGTCATAGTGAAAAAGACGAGGTCAATCCTAAGAAGAATAGCCACAACAAGAACATGAAGAAGCACGAATATCCACATGTTAGCAAGACGACTGATGTTATCATTCAACTAAGGACTGTGAAAAGGAAGATAAGACTACAAGCCACCCACCACCACGCAGTGGTTGCCTTGTATGCAAGGGTCCACATTGGTTAAGTGAATGCCAAATGTCCACGGACAGCCAAAAGGAAGAAGCACTGCGTAAGGCCAACGAAAGCAAGGCTAAACGTGTACAGATCAAAAAAGCCAGAAGGTCATTAGTAAAAGACGGTGGATGATCGGCTATCGTGGAGGGGATTCTTGAAGTACCATTCAGACCTGATACTGGAGCTAACGATAATGTCATTTCTCGGAATGTGGTAAAGGAAATGCAAGAGTCGGGATCTGATGTGAAGATGGATAAGTTGAAGACTTCAATGAATATCGAGTTAGCGGACGGACGTGAAGTGATATGCACGGAACGTTGCAAAGTTAATGTGCAGTTGGTGACGGTAGCAGGTCCAGTGAATCTAATAGATTTGCAATGCCTGGTGCTCGAAAAAGGGAGCGATGAATTCTTGCTGGGTGATCCGACACTTAAGGTATTGATGTTGGCCACTTGTTGGAGCAACTTGCCTCCAACTGAGCAGTTGCAGGAGGATGACGATGTACCCAAAGATGATATTGTTGGTGCGTAAAACATGGATGAGTTATCTCAGTGCGTTTAGGAAATGCTGACTGAAACACTTGAAGCAGGCCTATACTACGAAGAAGTAGAAGAGATACGCTCAATTGTCAGTGATTTAAACCTTTGGCGTGCGAAACTTGGTGCAGATCCACCTGCCAAGCTCGGACCTCTCCGAGTAGTACTGATTGATGATGCTATACGTTTTCGGTCCAAGAACAGACAATATTCACCAATTAAGAGCAAGTTCCTTAGAGAGTACGGGGTACAATCGGAGAAGTTTTGATTGTAGTGAGCAACAACAAAAGTCAATAGGCATGTTCAGCTATTCTAGAGCGCAAGAAAGGCCCAGAAGAAGACTATCGTATCGCGAACGATTTAGACCGGTGAATGGGAGGAATATTCCAATAACTGGTACCATGCTGAATTTGTGTGTCGTTATTGTGCAGGTCGAGGGAGCTAAACATTTTGCCAAGTTTGATCTTTTCAAAGGATTTTGGCAACTTCTGTTGCATCCATACTGTCGTGGAATGTTCAGTTTTATCACGGAAGACACAGTATACACTCCACTGCGGGTTCCACAAGGGACTACAGATTCACCAATACATTTTCAGAATTAAATGCAAGAAATATTCACAGATATGATTTATGATAACGTTTTGATTTAGATTGATGACATTATTGTGTTCGCGCGTAAGGTGTAAGAATTTGTGGCTGCACTTCGAAAATCCTTCGATCAACTTCGTGAGTTTGGACTGAAAGTGAGTGCAAAGAAGAGCTGTTTGTATAGCAAAGAAGTGATATGGTTTGAACGTGTGATTGATGTTTATGATATTCGCCATGACCAAGATCTTGTGGCTGCTTTACGTGCTTTATGTAGCCGGTGCGTACACGCACGGTGCAGCTAGCGCACAGAGGAAGACTTTCCTTAAAGCGGCGTTCGACGCTACTTAGCCGATACGCCCTTATAAAAGGGCTTAGTAAGAGAGTACTCTCTTACTCGGGGCCAAGATTTCTCTTTGGTTTACGAGTTAGCACAAGCTAACGCCTTGATACAAGGCTCCCTTAATAAGGGGGTAGCTAAGGGAAGGACTTCCCTTACACTACAACACTCACTGCGCGCGCGACCGGTCGAGTTCGTGCGCCTAGCAGTCTTCAGAGTGAAATGTAAAGTGAATGTATATTTAATATGTAATCAGCCTAAATTAATTAAAGCTAATGTAAACTATATGTAATACTAAGTAGAACTTACTAAATTTGTACCTAGCCAAAATTTAGTGTACACTACTTGTGTACTAACACGTGGCTGGCTGCCACGCCTCCACCAAGGGTTCCTGCCCTGATTGGTTAAAATAACCAATAGGTCCAAACCTTTCGGACCGGTCAACACTGACCTCAACCGTAGTGTACTTACATACACCACATAACTAAATGTAACCAGAATGTAACCCTGTTACATCCTCCCCCATCAAGTCTATTGCTTACGCAATAATCGATTATAGTTGGAGAAATCCAACTGCCACAACTTCTGGCTAACCATGAGCACCTTTAGTGGTGCTGAGGATGGAAACTATTCCGATAACTCGTAGGTGGATGCCCTTGGGGATATCCCCCCAAAGGCTGACCACTCCGACAGCGCCGAATGGCGTTGTCGGTCATCCAATCCATTCCCCACCCGTGGGGAAAACGCGCTAACTCGTGCGCCACCTCTACCAACTGCGGATGATGCATCCGGATCGCCGAAGGCGACCATCACCCATGAACCAGACACGGTTCATGAAGCCCGACATGACGGAAGGGTCCTCGTGACCCTCAAAAGAAGGCTAAGAACGAGGTGAAGAAGGGCTTAGCCTCCTATATCCCTGGGCCTGCGGCCGTACTGCCGCGTGAAATCGCGCGCCGGAAACAACTCCGGGCCAAACTGCTAACGCCGAAGCAGTTCACTGTCAAGTCCTACCGAGCGCGCCTCGGGAAGCAGGCACGCGGTGCCATCGTTGAGATCCTCCGCGAGGTTCCCTACGTTCTCCTACGGGACAAAGGTGTCGAGGAGGCAGAACGGGCATTCCGCTCTTGGGCGGAAGGGGAAAAGCTCCTCCCCAAATTTGATGCGCTGTACAACAGCTTTTCTGAACCCGACGTTCGGGTAGAGAGGGCGTTACGCTTGGCCTATGCCCAGGCCAAAGCGAAAGGGCAATTATTTGACTCTTAATACACGCGCCCTGCTCTCGATGTGGTGCCGGAGAGCAATGCAAACTCTGCATCTGCCTCCGGCAAACTCCCAGCTACTTGGAGTGAAGGGGCTTCTTCCGCCCCTTTGGTCGTTGACTCGCAGCGGGATTCTCCCGCTCGAAAGCATCAACGACGTCACGACAATCCTGCCGTAGGGGAGTCTCGAACTCCCACGAACTCTGTGAATGTGGATAACCTTTCCAATTCACCAGGTACTGGGTCTCACCCCGATGATGGCGTCGTGCCATCAGACGCTCCACATGGTAATGTGGAGTACCCTCCGTATCGGGAACTGGAGGAGGAGGTCGCGCTATTGCGACGTGAGTCCCACGAGTACTGTGATCGGCACAGCCGTCGCATCCATGATGCCCAGGAGGGACTCCGCGACGAGGGGAGTGTGAATGAACGCATCGAGGGGCGGATTGCTTCCCTCGAGTCTCTCGTTTCGGAGCTTCAGGGTCGTATTTTGATCCTGTCGGAGATGTTCCGACCTGTCGTGCCTTTCGGCTATCCGACTTCCCAACCTCCTCCAAGAGGGGACCCGCCTCCGGGTTCTGGTATGGCTTAACATACCCACCTAGATGGTTGGATGCGTACGCATCGCCTTCGGGATATCCAAGGTATACGCCAAGCCTTTTCGGGCTAATACCTTAAAGGCCCCACAAACCTGGGGCGCAGTTTGTTCCGCAACAAGTTGGAAACTTCATGTGTAGGAAGATTCTTAGCGTTTAAAAAACACTTTCTCCTACTTTGTACGCCCTTTCGTTACGCCGACACTTGCGGTCGGCCTGTTCCTTTTGCCTGTCTTGGCTTTCCGCCATGGCATCGCAAACGTGTCGTAAGACACTAAGGCGCGTCGATAAAACTTATCGATGTGCTTTCGCACAGATACAGGGCTGAAATCGGGGAATCCTCCCTCCTTAAGCCCTGGGCCACACACACGTGGCGTCAACGGAACCCTCGGATTCACTAATCCGTTCACGTAAAACGGGGTAAACCCCGTAGATGCATGGACCGAATTGTTGATAGCAAATTCAACCATCGGAAGCATCTCACTCTAACTCTTTGGAGAATACGGACATAAACTCCGGATAATATTATCAACAACGCGATTAACGCGTTCTGTTTGACCTTCCGTCTGCGGATGATCCGCAGTGGACATGAGGAGCTTGGTGCCTAGCACCTTAAACAACGCTCCCCAGAATTGTCCCGTAAAACGGGGATCCCGATCCGACACAACGGAATCGGGTAGACCATGCTGTCGAAAGACACGGTCTAGGAACACCTTCGCTGTTCCTTGTCCATCAATTGACTCTGGAACCGCCGCCAGGTGATCCATCTTGCTCAAACGGTCTACAAAGACCAAAATGCCGGTGTCGCCGGTCTTATCCTTCGGAAAACCGAAGATAAAATCCATACTAATGGATTTCCAACACTCCGTCGGAACGGATAATCTCGCCAAAGTGGCAGCTGAATCGGAAAAAGGTTTGACCCTCTGACACGTCTCACAGGTGCGTATATATGCACCGACCCACTTATACATTTTGGGCCACCAATACAAAGCGCTTAAAGCGCTGTAGGTCTTATCCCGACCTAAATGACCCCCGGTAGGGGCGTCATGTACCTCAAAGAGGACTCTATACTTTAGTTCATCATCATGAGGAACGACCACCCGCGGAGTGTCCTCCGTGCTCGTGCTATAATATAGCAAACCGTCACAGTACCTTTAACGGTGTAACCGAGCTCTAGCTCGACTTGACAGGTAGGATCAGACGAGCCAAGTCCCTTGTCACCTAAGGCACTGATAAGCTCCGTACACTGTGGGTCTTTCTCATACGCCTGGCGTATGAGATCCACCACAGACGAGGTGACGAATGTCGCTTGAGCGAGCTCGTAATCGGGACGACGCGACAACACGTCTGCAAGAAAGTTATGCTTGCCAGGTTTATACTTAACCTCAAAGTTATACTCCGCAAAGAAGGAGATCCAACGGGCCATCCGTTGGGAGAGATGAGGCGACTTCGTCGCTGTCCGTAAGGACGCGTGGTCAGTATAAACCACGAACGTCTTTGAGCCGAGTAGGTGAACCCTAAATTTGACAAGGGCATACTTCATAGCGAGTAGCTCCTTGTCATGAACGGGATAATTCCGTTCTGCAGCTTTAAGCTGCCTCAACTCAAACGCGATCACGCGTTCCCTTCCCGCATCATCTGCTTGTAACAAAGCACATCCGATTGCGAAATCGGAGTCGTCGCAGACGACACTAAATGGTTTCCCAGAGTCTGGGAGAGCAAGAACGGGGGCTGTTAACAAGCTCCCCTTAACCGCTTCAAAAGCGTTTTGGTGTTTGGTTTCCCAACACCAATCAATGTCCTTCTTAAGAAGGTCAGTTAAGGGCTTCGCCATTTCAGCGTAGTTCTCGCTGTACTTGTGGAGATAATTGGCTAATCCAATCCACTTCCGTAAATCCCTAAGATTTACAGGCGAATGTCACTCCACAATGGCTTTCACCTTCGCGGGATCCGCCCGCACTCCATCCTTACCGATGAAGCATCCGAGGAAAGGAATTTCCTCAGCATCAAAGATACATTTGGATGCGTTTGCACATAGTTTATGCTCTCGCATACATTCGAGCACCACTCGAAAGTGTATCAGGTGCGTCTGAACATCAGACGAGTCGCCTTCCGCGCGACTATGAACGAATATATCGTCGAAGTACGTCTGAGCGTACTTTCTATGAGGGCGGAAGAGTTGAGTCACCAAGCGATTAAAAGTCGCTGGTGCATTCGAAAGCTCTTGTGGCATAACAAGCCACTCCCACAGCATTCCACTAGGCGTGCTGACCGCTGTAAACGGAATATCTGATGCTCGCATGAGTACCTGATAATACCCGTCCACCAGATCTAAGGCACTGTACACAGTACAGCCCGCCATATTGTTCTGGAGGACATCCTTCCGAGGAATCGGAGTCTGCATGGGTCAAGTTATCACGTATATACCTCATCTCACTATTTACCAAATTCGAATCAAAACCTGTTATTCCAGATTTAATTTATTTTGGCATCGTCGATTAAAATACCTTTATGAACTGATGAAAATTATTGGGAAACCAAACACCAAAACGCTTTTGAAGCGGTTAAGGGTAGCTTGTTAAAAGCTCCCGTTCTTGCTCTCCCAGACTCTGGGAAACCATTTAGTGTCGTCTGCGACGCCTCCGATTTCGCAATCGGATGTGCTTTGTTACAAGCAGACGATGCAGGAAGGGAACGCGTGATTGCGTTTGAGTCGAGGCAGCTTAAAGCTGCGGAACGGAATTATATCATATCTTTTAAAGCTGCATTCAGCTTGTTGTATGCAAGCACAATACGCCACTTTCCGTTCGGTTTACGAACACAAAAAGTGGGAGATGAATGGGGAGACTTACTCTCCCGTACCATCCCTGCCTCTTCTTTCCCCTTGAAGAATGCGTCGATGACGTCGCATTGCTCCTTGGGGAGAGGCCACTGCCTAGTGACGCAGTATTTGGTTCCAGGAACCAAATCGATTTCAGGTCGGACCCCCCGATCCCGCGGTAACCCCATCGGTGGGTTGTCACTAATGACATCTCCAAATTCCTTAAGTAAGGAATGGTAAGGGTCCTCAGGATCCGCAAGGATCTTGAGACCGCTTCGGGCGTTCAAAGCTTGTTTGGTTTGCACCAAAACTGACTCGTCCATAGTGGATGAGGAGTTTAACTCCTCTTCCGGAAGCAATACGACAACCTCGTCGAGTTCACCTGTTTTCACAGCAGTTTCAACTCGTTGAAGGACATCTACTCCGACGACAACAGTTCGCCTACCCCAGGCAACCGTTCCAGGCTTACGCCTTCTGTGAAAACACCTGTCACGCTATTCAGCATCTGATAGGACTGCTGACTACTAGCCTCGGGACTCTTCCCGGGACCCAGATGGGGGGGGGGTCAATTGCCCCATCTATTGGAAGCGCATCGCGCCTATCCACAAAAGTCTCTACCTCTACCAGCGGTGACTCGCCGGTCTCACCTAAAACGGCGTAGTCGGAATCAATTCCGACGTGCGGAAGAGACGAACTACGGGTCTCTTTTCTTGGAAGCGCCTCGCGCTTAACCACAGGGGTCTCTACCCCTACCACTGGAGTCGCAACTTGTTCGCCGAACATGGCGTGGTCGGAATCAATTCCGACCTGCAGAAGAGACGAACTTCGGGTCTCTTCTCTAAGCGCCTCGCGCTTAACCTCAGAGGAATCTACCTCTACAACTGGAGACTCACCAGTCTCGCCTATCTTGGCGTGGTAATTAACCGCCGAATTCCCCTCGTCAAGGAACAATTCCTTGACCTCATTAAGACTGATCATCTCAGACATCCCAATCTCTGGCATCTCTCGCCAGAATCGCTTTTGCGATCGAGCAAAGGTGGGTTCATGACTCGCCAATGCTTCACCCGATCGCGGGTGCGTTGAGCCAATGGACTTTGACTTCCAGTCTCTCCATGGCTCGTGACGTTCCAGCCACTTCATGCTCAGAATGAGGTCATACCTTGAGTCCAAATCCAGGACTAGGCAACGTTCTAAGCTGTATAAGTCTGCAAACTTCAGCTTAAGGTCAATCGAGACCTTGGGTACAGTAACCTGTACGCCCGTCGCAAGACGGACCGTGACAACGTCATGAGAACGTGCCTCTAGCGTCTCGGCATACAGCCGACTCTTCTCAACAGAAGCCCGTCTGAAATAATTGTCAGAAGCTCCAGAGTCTATCAAGACTCTCCAAGGATTATCAAAGCCTTTCACGTCCGCAAGGACTACCAGCAACCCTGGCTGGTACACCAACTCGGTGCTAGAAAGCACCGCTTCCCTCGGGGCTTTGTGCTGTCGGCCCCTACCCTGGGGTTTAACAGCACTGAGGGGTCCCCCAGTAGGGCGCCCCGCACCTACTGGGAGCCGTCGTTTCCCGAAGGCTTGGGCGAGGTCTTTTTACCTACCCTCGTCCCCTTAAATCGAGTATCTCGCTGGGGGTTTCGCGGAAATCTGTTCCGCAGATGATCCGCACTTCCACACAGGAAGCATCTCAGCGGCCCCTGCCTCTGCAGCTTTGCCTGAAGCTCCGCTTCAGAACCCAGTGAAGCTGAGTCAGCGTGACTCTTAGCGGAAGCATTCTCTTCCGCTTCGACCTGACTCAGGTCCATGGGTTCGGGACCCACATTAGAGGAACGAAAGTTCCTCTCGGCGTTAAACGCCATCTTAAACGCCTCCCCCAGGGATTGGGGTCGGCATCGGAAGAGCTCCGAACGTGCTGGCCCTTCTCTCAGGCCTTCCATGAACACTGGAATGGACATCGTCCGAGTACACTTTCGCGTACATCCGTTCCAACAGGGTCTTAAGTTCTTGGATATATGTTTCCAAGTCCTTAGTTCCCTGACGGCACCTAAAAGAAACGACAGCTTATTATGGAAAACCAGATCAGGCGTGGCATACATGTCCATAAGCTTTTGCTTAAGGACTTCCCAGGTCGGGAACACGTCCATGAGCGAATACGAGCACGTAAACGCCCATGCACGGGCTTTACCCGTAAGATGGGCCAATGCAAGTCCCACTTGCAAGTGATCTGCGATCACGTTCGCTGTGGCGAAGGCCGTTTCGACCTCTCGAAGGCACACATAAAGGTTATCACCCTTTCCACCGGTGAATTCCTTTGTCTTAAAGGACAACGGGGGGACGCACCCCCGTGGACGTGGAATGACTTCCACTACAACTCGCCTCATGGGCAATGAGGGCATTGAACCTCGCCTTTACGGCCTCGAGGCCCTGCTCCACTAGGAGCTGAATGCCTTCGTCACCCAGTAAGGATAACAGACTGTTAAAGGCTTCCTGCTGGACGAGAGTTAACCTTTCCCAATCGTCCTGATTCATCCTTTGCAGAGGATGCCGTAGCCTACCAACACAGGTGTTGGATTGACTACAAGTGCTACCAGATGTAGCCAGTCCGTACATGCACGGTGCGGCTAGCGCACAGAGGAAGACTTTCCTAAAGCGGCGATGTGCCGCTACTTAGCCGATAAGCCCTTATAAAAGGGCTTAGTAAGAGAGTACTCTCTTACTCGGGGCCAAGATTTCTCTTTGGTTTACAAGTTAGCACAAGCTAACGACTTTATACAAGGCTCCCTTACTAAGGGGGTAGCTAAGGGAAGGATTTCCTTACACTACAACACTCACTGCGCGCGCGACCGGTCGAGTTCGTGCGCCTAGCAGTCTCCAAAGTGAAATGTAAACTGAATGTATATTTAATATGTAATTAGCCTAAATTAATTAAAGCTAATGTAAACTATATGTAATACTAAGTAGAACTTACTAAATTCGTACCTATCCAAAATGTAGTATACACCACCTGTGTACTAACACGTGGCTGGCTGCCACGCCTCCACCAAGGGTTCCTGCCCTGATTGGTTAAAATAACCAATAGGTCCAAACCTTTTGGACCGGTCAACACTGACCTCAACCGTAGTGTACTTACATACACCACATAACTAAACGTAACCAGAATGTAACCCTGTTACACTTTACCTTTACCACAGATTACTCCTGATTTACAGAAATTATTGAGACCTGTAAACTGGCTACGAGAGTCTATTATATACTATGCTCGACACGATGCCCCATTACAAGAGAAGCTTGACAAAGCCCTAGTTGGGCTGCTACGCACAAACCCTCACGCCGAAGGTATTGAGCTGACATGGACAGCAGATGAAAAAGAAGAGTGCCGTCATTTCGACGTCTGGCGACTAAGACAAAGCTTGCTATCCTTGATGAGGAAGCTAAAATTTGCATATGATGGATGATGCACGGATGCTTCCGACCGTGGATCGTCTGTCGTGCAGGAACCTAAAATTTTAGTGTTTCCACTCAATTTACAACACAATAAAGCAATAAACTATCCTTCTTGCTTAAACTTCCCAGATTCTTAGTAATAACGTCCGAACCGTCACCAAACACTTTAGAGCACTTCCCGAAATATATCAGGCTTCTCCCAACTCCAGTAGTCCCAGATGACTGTCGCCCCGCTCACTTAGGTTAGGCGCTCACTTAACGACCTTCCTGTATTAGACTTGGTTTTACTATAGGGCTTCTTGGTAGGGGTGTTGTGAGGCTGCGGACGAATGTTCTCAAAGGGGAAAATTTGAATCTATTTAAGTATTACTAAGTCCTATATCTACTTCAAACACTTTTTCACCTACTACTTCTTGGTTACTTCAGTGCTGGCTTCAATATTCGATAGTTACTTTTTAACCGGCTAGAAAAACTTATATCGTCTCAATAAATGACCCACATCCGTTTTGCCCATAATTGAAATACCACTTCACCACAACCACCCCTTGCGTAACTTCAGCGTAGGCGCGCAAAAGGCACGCACACAAATTCTTCTTAACCCCAATTCACATACGTACGTGCGGAATCTTCAGTAATAGGCGTGGCAAACATGGGATGTCACTTTCCTTGCATATGTGTATAATTTTATTCCAAGTACTTTCTTGTTCAAATACATAGCGATCGGCCACTATGAAAAGATAGTCACGAGGTCTGCTGAGAGTTACCGAAGATCTTGAAGAATATCCTTCCAGGAATCCTAGCGTATGTGACCGAACCATCGACACAATAGCAATATCAGCCTCATGACCTTGACTGAAATCGGTAGTAGCTACATCAATGTCCAAAAAATCCCCGTGCACAGTTCCAATATCGTAGCTCCGCCTGTACTGCTGTGACTTGTTTTTGGTAAGGGGACATTATTAACACTGACTTTCTAATGGCAGTATTCGTTCTCCGCATTTCATTCTTCAGTATGGTGTGTATTTTATCCAACAAGTGCATAATAACCATCTTTTCGATAACATTTCCATGTTTGAATTCTTGACGATCTTATTCCTCAATCAATTCCTGATAACTAATCCATACAACCCGGTCCCCTACGATACGCGGCTTCCTAGAAGGGAACCTATCAGTTGGTCTGACCCAATCGATAACTTCCATATTATTTAAATTCATCGAATCCAAATAATCCCGTGATTTAACTGCTCTATCTCGGATAGTGTAGGGATAAAATAATTGCAAGAGTTTCGTGATATTTTGATGGATTCTGAGCTATGCAGTCATGGTGATCCCAGGAAATGCATGTGGTAGTTGTCGGAATGCTCGAAAATGTTCTATGGAGTGTAACAATCCCCATTTAATTTTTTGACGACATGCACCGCTATGGAACCGATGACTCAACCGTTCATTCATGGGAGAATATTCAGAAAGCTGATAAGGATCACCCACGGATACGAGAACCTGCACCCATGGCCTACTAGCGTGCAATTATGCTTTTTCCGCTGTCTGGGCTCCTTTATCATTAATAATTACATCACAAAGCACTTTTTGAAAATCTTGTCGACCTAACTGCGCCAACGTAGAAAAAAATTACGCGTGTTTGGTCCATTTTATCTTTCTCCTTCAACTTTAACCTCGGATAAATTTCTATTCGAGTTATGGAACCCTCCAATGATCGCCGCTGGAGCTGCAATATTTTCGAGAGAAACCTCCGTCGGTATCTCTCAGCATCTGGCGATAAAATGGTGCCTTTATTTCACCCAAGCGAACTATTCCATGGTCCTTTATCTGATTTGAGTGCGTCAACCTTTACAGATCTTCGTCAATAGCTGCATTAGTTTCCGAAACGATGGCAATCCGATAATGCGGAAAACTGCTAATAGTGACAACACAATAACCGTAATGGTAGAGGCCTTCCACATACATATGGTCCACGGGCTAAAACGATTCCTTAGTCTCCACGGCCGCCCATATCAATCTCATTTGGTCCGTGTCTAATGTGTGTTGAAATTTTATATACACACGTGTCTGTTCCGCCCTAGCCATCACCGATACATCCCTCAGTGACTCAACAGTTTCTCTTCTGATCATCAATTTTAATAATGATGGTGGCGGTTCCTAGTTAATCTATCCACCATAATGAACCTTCTGACATAATTCATAATTTGTCCTTGGGTAACAATCGTAATTTGTAGATGTTATTATGTACACATCCCCACTGGTGGTGGTTAGAATGATGTATCGGGATTCAACGGAACATACTATTCCCCAATCAAAAAACTCCAGTTTATTGTGCCGTAGGATACATAACTTTCCATAATCCCGTCTCCGCAAGTCTTCTGTGTCTGTGGTTACCCGTTCATTCGCGACATTTCCGGCTACATGAAGATATATTACTACGGCTTTCATTAATGGCATGAAATGGGAGATACCGCTGTCATTATTGTAGGTATTCCATCGTTTGGCTAAACACTGCCCAATTCCATAGGACATGAAGCTCAATAGTTGATGCAACATCTTCTGTCACCCATTCGTATTTATCTGGGTTGGTAGCGCAAAATGCGTCGAAATGTGTTATCAGACACATCGTAAGAAGGTAGTCATTTACCGACGACTAAAATTGTCCACGTACACTTCCGGATATTTGATATACAGCCAATGTCTGCATTTTCCTTGATATTTGAACTGTGGTATAGTCACATCATATTTCAGACTACACAAATCATCACTGCAAGGTCCATAACCACCACCCCAGCACTCACGAAGGAAACCACTAAAGGCTTTGGATATCTTAAGAGTAGCGTGAAAGCGAATAATACGTTCATTGCATCTTTCGGAGTGATCTATTTAATTTGCATTCTTCCACCATATTATCTGTGTAAGTTCAAAGACTAGTTTTTGTTAATAATAGCTCCTGGGTCGATAATACTTTTGTCATCTCCTGACACCATTCGCTTTCGACATCCGACATGCGTGTTATCACTTGTCTTGCCGTTGACCTTTGGTAACATGCACTAGGCCACACTAACTCTCGACATTCTGGTGTTATCATACCCTCCTTAAACGTGTAATTTCTATACTCTCCCTTCCTCTGAGTACTTCTCTGCATTTGTGTCAGTCATCGGAGTCAGGTTGCTCAGGACTTCTCCACATAACACATCATATTCATTATCTGCAGCTGTAGAGGGGTCAATACCATCTGAGGCATTTCTTTTGACACCTCCCAACCCTTATCATATGACATATCATCTTCTCTAGATACCAATTCCTCCTCACAACACTCACAAGAACTGGACCCCGAACCTTCTGTCCAATCTGCCAAATTCACCACTATTAGAGCATTTGTTTTTTCTTCTTCATCATATTATTAGGTTCATCTAGATTTATCATTATCTAGTGTTGTTCCAGCGTTTGTTCATTCGTATGTTCAGTTTTCTTGGTCACCACTGCATGATAATCAGTATTTGTGACGCCCACATTCAAATCCTTGCTGACCATTTGCTGTTGCTCTAAGTCTTCTCCGGAGTTCATCTATTTTACACCTTATACTAAACTTTCATGTGCCACATCCTTTCAATTTTTACATCCTCATCCAACATTCCTTGCAGTTCCAGTTGAGTCAACGCAACTCTGTTAACTGTTCTAACTTCCCTTCCTCTTCTGATCCTGGGCTCTTGGAATTGTTTGGTCTATATTAGTCTGTTCTTCATCGCCGTTCACAGACCTTCCTTGTTCCAGCTGTTACTTTTTCGTATGAATGTGTGTTTGATGTTATAGATCTTAAGTATTAGTCGGTAGAGTCTATGCCTAACTCCACTATCCGCTCTTGGCATGTACTTGTTTTTGGTCGTGTTTGTTACATCATGCAACTACTTAGCGATTGATTTTACTTCTACATCTCAACGTTCCATCGCCTGTACCAATATATCATCTTCTTGTTTAGTCCATCTCCTGATACCTTCTCTACGTGTACGTTGGGTTCTATCTTTGTCTGGTTTTGCGTGGGATTTGCTTATCACGGAGTGGCGCAAGGCTTCTATCTTCCTTTTCACAGCCACTGCGGTGCGCAGATTCTTAGATTGCGGAAAGTGTACCGGATATTGCTCAGCTATTTGGGTGGCAGTGGCTTTCTGTTCTACAAGACTTATCAACCATTCCACTTCATTCTCATCCCACTCAACATCCCGTTTCGTTTAACTCCCAGTCGCCTTAACATTGCCTTGACCCCTACCTCAGTCATTTTGGTTCATCCTTTTGTGTGGCACTGCTGACTGACTTAAGTCACATATATCAGGAGCTGATGTTGCTAGACTTTTGCTTGCATGTTTTTTCCTTAATAACTATTCCTTATCTTCTTTGGTCCACTTAGGGGCAAGTACAGATGCTGGCGCAGTCGTGGTTGTTGATTCGCTTATTGTTGGGGGTACGGTTTCAGAGGTGCTGGTACTTTCCTTGTTGCTCTCCACCCCGCTGGATAAATGTTCTGACGCTTTCAAACTTAACAGTGGTTCTATCATGTCCATGTTGTTCATCTCGTAAGTGTTACGGTTGAATTCGTAGGAAGGTACATATGTTGTCCTCTTTCTAACTGGTCTACATCCACGTTAGTTCAACGCTGGTATAATATAGGCTTTTATTATGCGTTTCATTGGCCAATTTCTTGCGTTGGTTGCTTTGGCCGGTACTGAGCTGACTGGTAATAGTTTGGCTAGTCCTGATGTTACCGGTTCCTCGACAATTCTTTGAAACAACAGCCTGACTGGTCCATAATACTCACACTATCAGTCCAATCATACTCTGAGATCCTCTGACCTAGACGGTACCGGTAGTACTTGATTGGTCAAAAACGTTCACCCAAAAATCCAATGTTAATCCAATCATACTTGGACCTTCTATAATTCGTCCATTCTTGATGGCCGGTGCTGCTCTGGCCGGTACCAGTACCATTTGATTGGTCGAAAGCTTTCACCATAAAAACATATCTTTATCCAACACCAGATATTTCATAATCACGCTCTCACTGGTATCTCGCGCGTTCCTAAGACAATAGATGTACAGGTTTTTCACCTTCGGGACCTTGAAAGGTATCGCTTCGTATCATCTTCTTATTGTCGCACAGGTTTCTCACATTTAGGACCTTGATAGGTATCTCTACGTACGATCTCATTTTTGTTGAGCGTTTCTTCTCGTTATTTTACAATAGATGTACAGGTTTTGCACGTTTGGGACCTTGCCAGGTACTCTTTGTATCATCTTGTTATTGTCGTACAGGCTTTTCACGTTTAGGAATTTGATAGGTATATCTTTATATCATCATGTTATTGTCGTAAAGTCTTTGCAACTTTAGGACCTTTATAGGTATCTCTTCGTACGATCTCATTCTTTTTGTGCGTTTCTTCGTTTTATCGTATGTTGGGCGTACAGGTTTTGCACCTTTGGGACCTCAGGGGTATCACTTCGTACACTCTTCCTCAACACACGGGTTTCACATCTTATTGTTAACTCATTTAACACTTCTAGGCTCACTCTCCATACCATCATCGTCATAGTTAACCATATTGCGCCACTGAAAAACTAAATTACAACGTGATTTATCCACATATTCCAACAAACTTCCAGTTCTTGTTTAAACATGTATCTTTGCTTTGTATTCCGCTTTTCTTTTGTTCTTCCACCTAATGCAAACAGCTCGGGCCCGCATTCGACTCATCACAACCAACATTGTTCCGTAATAGGGATGTTCTACATCTTCTGGAGTCTTTTTCTTACTTTTTTTTCTTCTTCTTGCTATTTTCTTGTTATTTCTTGTTGTTCCTCTCCTTCACTCCTCTCATCTTGTGAGGCTTCTACACGTAAACCTCAGCTGTATCCTCTTCTGCTGTTTGGTCTGCGTAGTGCCGATTTTTCAAAGCTCGCTGCGCATCAAAGTCGTACATTAATACGTTACAGGAAAGATTATCTTCTGGCTCCCACGTCATCTCATCGTTATCTTTACACTTGACGTAATATTCCTTCGTCTGACGTCCGTTACTTGTCCGTTGTTTAATTAAGCAATCCACTATACGTTCCAATTCCCATTCATCATCTCGACCAGGCTCATATCATAAATCTTCTGGAAACAACGCTTCATCCAATTACAAAGTGTCCCCAATCTGAAGCTTTTCAAGAGGCCATCTCATCTTATTGATATAGTGCTTCAACCTAGCAATATGTACCAGTGGGAATATCCGACTTTCAGCGGTCGGTACCACTAACCGATACACCACATCATTTACCCGCTCATCGACCACATACGGTCCATGCCACAAATGCGCTAACTTTCTTACCAGCCCTGGCTTGACCAAATCGTGATAAAGCCAAACTAACTCTCCAGGTCGGTAAGCAGTTTTTGTGGTCGACCATAATTTTGAGTCGACTGCTGTAGCCGGTGCCTAAACGCACTGTGCGGCTAGCGCACAGAGGAAGACTTTCCTTAAGCGGCGATACGCCGCTACTTAGCCGATACGCCCTGATCTAAGGGCTTAGTGTGAGATTTCTCTATCACTCGGGGCCAAGATTCCCTGAGTTTACTGTTAGAGTACGCTAACGCCTTAGTCTAAGGCATCCCTTAGTAGGGAGTAGCTAGGGGAGGTGCTCTTCTGCTACGACACTCACTGCACGTTCGCCGTTTCAGGTCGAGCGTCTAGCAGGATATAGTGTAGATTGTAAGCTGATTTATTATTTAATATATAATTAGCCTAACTTAATAAACTAATGTAAACTATATGCAATACTAGGTAGAACTTACTTAATCGGTACCTAGCCGAAAATGTAATGTACACCACCTGTGTACCAACACGTGGCAGGCTGCCACGCCTTCACCAAGGGCTTCCGCCCTGATTGGCTAAAACAACCAATAGGTCCGAACCTTTCGGACCGGTCAATAGTTGACCTTAACCGTTGTGTATTTACGTACACCAACGTAACTAAATGTAACCCCGTTACATCCTCCCCCATCAAGACTATTTCCACGCAACAATCGATTATAGTTGGTGTAACAGGACTGATCCTGTTACAGGCTTACACTGTATTTTGCGAGGAAGCGCGCAATACAATAGGGCAGGATTAGTTGATAACAACTAATCCTATACTAAAAGTAAATATATGAATATTCACTTATGTTCTAGAACGCAAAATTAAGAGTGTTTATTTAATGGGTGGTTTAGAGGCTAATAGTATAGTAACTAACTAATTAATATAATAAAATCAAGTCTTTAACTAACTGTACTTTTAGTTAACCTGCAAGATTCGGTATTCATACCGAATCGACTTTTCCTTCTTAGATTATAATAACTTATAATCTCTTATTTAAATTTTAGACAACGCGTCTGAAATTAAACTGTGATATTCTAACTTGAATATCAATTATGTAATGACACCCCATTACATCACCCCCACTTAAGGTGGTTGGCCAATAATAATTCTTATTTTGGCCAATCATAGGTGGCACTTGTTGGTCGGAATTTCTCATTCACCAACGGATTGACCATCGAATCGATGGTCGAAGCACGCGGCGGCGCTCTAAATAGCGCTGCTGAAAACAATGAAGGAGCTTCTTCCTCCGCCTCAGCACTAGATGCTGAGGTGTTGAGTGACAACAGTGACGCTGCATTAGCAGCGTCAACTACGCAAAGGTCGGAAGACGTACCGTCTTCGACCACAGATGCTGCTAAGGCGGCATCGGACAAGAAACAGGGAGATGTTGCCAATGCAACATCTCGCACGATGGCAACTTCCGAATGGTGTGTTGCCAGGAAGGGTTCTTCCATGTTCGGAGACAGTTCTGACTCTGAACAAAGTGATCGGGTCACAGCTGTCCCTGCGAAAGGATCTAGCAAGTCGAAACTCGCTAGGTGCTCATCGCCTAACAGCGATGATAACTCTTGTGGCGCTGTAAGCTATGACAGCGGCAATGATCATCACAGATGGTTGCGGAAACGCAGAAACCCACCTGGACCAAGTACTTCCCCACGTCGGGGTGATTTAACCCCGGCGCGTGGTCTTTTAGCAGGAGGAACACCGCCTGATAAAAGAGCTCGAACAGAAGCGGCGCCTGCCGCTTCTAAAGCGTATCATCGTACGGAACCACATGTTCCGTACAAAGTGGGGTTTTGGACCCCTGGATGGGCTATTGCCCCCAACAGTGGCGGTCACCGTAAGCGGGACTGCCAATATGCGTTGTTCGATATAAACGAGCTGGATGACTGCGAAGACATCCAGTCACGTCGATTCGATCGAAGTACAAACGATAGACGTCTGTACTTTATTGACCTCTTTTTCCAGGTTCGATATTATTCGAGCCGGAAAGGGTCAAGGAGGAAAAGGGACGATAAAGACGCCCTGACTCAGAGTTGGAACGCTTTTGTTGACAACTACAACAAAAGCTCCGATGACTACGTGAATAAAGTTCACGTAATGCGCGAGCGCTTTTTAAAGCACCCGCGAACATGCAAAATGGAATACATCCATTTTGCTTGCAACAAAGAAGGATTGAACTGTAGTGTCCTTTCTCACCTCGTTTGGCTGCGGTGTACGCAGGGCGCTCCTCGTCTGTCAGAGGAGGAGTTGCGGGGGTACGGTGGCTTTTCCGTACCCGCCGAAATTCAGGGTTTAATTGATACCCTGAATGCATCAACACCTACTGTTGATGCTACTTCGCATTATGAGTTTGAGACTTCTTCTCAAACTCAGTCAAAAGGTCTGGGGCGTCGGCCCTCAGAACCTCAATCGGTTCCCAAGAGTCCAACTCTTGGGGATATCCCAACCAGCGTACCAAGTACTCAGTACGCTGCCCCTTCTTCAAAGGCACCGAGCGCTTCGAGATCAAGCGCTCGAGGATATATCGCTTATTCCCTTGATTATCAATCAGGGGCGGCAGAGGTTGAGAATTCCCTCGCCGTTGTTGTTGCGGAGCATCGTTCTTCGCTCCGCAAGCTCGAGGAGGGTTTTCCTCCTTGAGCAGCGATATGTCTCACTGTGTGAAGACATATCGGTCTCTTCGCGAGGATGTCCGCGACATCCTCGGGGCGCACACTGCCCTCCAGCAGAAGAATGATCTTCTGCACATTGGGCTTTCTCGCTCTAAGAGAGAGCTCGATCGGCGCACGGCTGATCTCGAGGAGTCGAAGGCGGAGGTAACGACTCTCCGCTCTGCTCACCAACGGATGTAGACCGATTACAAGTCTCTCTTGGGAGACTTGGAGAAGCACGGCATCTTCCGTGGTTCTGCGTCTCGTCGTAAGACGAAGACGAGGGATACGGCTTGAGCCGCCCAACATAGAATGTTGGGTGGAGCCGCATTGCTGTGGGAATGTCTAAAGTATAGGTATTCCCCCGAATCTCTCGGACCTTGAAAGGTCCAATGTACTTAGGAAGCAACTTCCGTGTAGGGAAGTTGCTTATTGCATGTGTAGGCAAATTGGTAGTACTTAATAATACCAATTCACTTTTCAGAAAGGAGTTTTTGTTCTTCCTTCCTTGTTTGTCTGCACTTTGCTTCTGCTATCAAAAGCAGAGGCAAGTGCATCTTTTATATAGCATATTACAGCTTGGCGCTGTAATACGAATTCGTCTACTGCTTTATCAGCAGTAGGTGCATTGTACTCGTTGTATGCAGCCATTGCTGCAGACACATATTTCATCGTATGCAGCTTCAGTTTTAATTGAAGCTGCTTCCGCTTCTACTGTATTTTCAGTAGAAGGGCCATCGTTTTGTTCACAAGTTGCAGCCGCAACTTGCGCATTGACTCGCTCAAAATTTGAGCGGGTCCCTCCCCCACTTAGATTTGGCGTACCGACAAGTAAAGCTGGGGTTCGTGGATGCCTTAAGGCATTCACGTAGAACGGTGTATGCTTAGTTGAAGCATGCACCGAATTGTTAATCGCAAATTCAGTGAGTGACAGGTAGTCACTCCACTGTTCAAAGTCATGTGCGTATGATCGCAACATGTCTCCGAGAACGCGGTTAGCCCGTTCCGTCTGCCCATCCGTTTCCGGATGGTCCGCAGTTGACATCCTCAACTGGGTTCCCAACAATGAGAACGTTTCTTGCCAGAAACGTCCTGTAAATCTCGGATTTCTATCCGAGACAATGTCTTCCGGCATTCCGTGCAAACGGAATACCGTATCAACGAATATCCGCGCTGTTTGAGCGGCGGTTACATTCGTTGATACTGCAGTAAGATGTACCATCTTACTGAAACGGTCTACAAAGACGACTATTCCAGTCTTCCGACTATTGTCGGGTGGAAGACCGAATACGAAGTCCATTGAAATGGACTTCCAACACTCTGTCGGAACCGGCAGAGAATGCAGCGGAGCCTGTGCAGACTTCGCAGGATTAACGCGCTGGCAAATCTCGCAAGCGCGTACGTATTTTCGTACCCACTTGTACTGGTTTAGCCAGTAAAAGTCACGTGCGAGAGAAGCGTATGTTTTCTCTCGACCTTGATGCCCCGAAATCGGTGCATCATGATACTCAAACATAATTTGATGTTTGAGATCATCGTCGTTCCAAACGACGATGTTCCAAACGACGTTTGGAACGACGAGGCGACTTTCATCTTTTTGGTCTGTGCTGTAGAGCAGAAGACCATCGTGCAGTCGATATCGATGCACGCAAGCGCGGAGGAACTCTGGGAGTTCGTCGCGTTTCTCAATTGATTGATTACGTAAGTAATCAATCAACACACGTGTCTCCTCGTCTGTTTTGTACGCCTCGCGTACTTGTCGTATAATTGACGACGACAAAGCAGTGCAACGGATCGCGTTTGCACTGGCCCCTTCGGTTACGGAGGGTCGTCTCGTAATCGGGCCTACGTGATAGCGCATCCGCTATCACGTTCAACTTTCCGGGTTGTATTCAACCGTAAAGTTGTACTCAGCAAAGAAAACAGCCATCGAGCCATTCTTTGTGAAATATGTGGTGAATTCACGGCCGTGCGTAGTGACGCATGGTCCGTGTAAACCACAAACGGTCTATCTCCCAATAGATAGATCCGAAACTTGGCCAGTGCGTACTTCATGGCAAGGAGTTCCTTGTCATGCAATGGATAGTTGCGCTCGGGGGGGCGCAACTGACGCGATTGATAGCAGATTACGCGATCACGATCATCGTGATCACGCTGCATCAAAGCACAGCCGATAGCTAAATCGCTCGCGTCACAAACGACGTGGAACGGACTCTCGTTATCGGCTATAGCCAAGACAGGCGCTTCAGTCAAGCTTTGCTTGACGGCATCAAAAGCATCTTGACATTGTGTATACCAATTCCATTCGACATCTTTCTTAAGTAATTGAGAAAGAGGCCGTATCAACCCAGCATAGTTGCACGAATACTTGTGCAAATATGTTGCCAACCCAAGGAAATTTCGAAGTTCCTTAACGTTGTTTGGCGTAGGACATTCAATGATCACCCTTATCTTTTTTGGATCAGGACGCACCCCGTTCTTGCCCACAAAGCATCCAAAAACGGGTATCTCAGGTGCACCAAAGGTGCACTTCTTCAGATTTGCATAGAGCTTATGCTTACGCATAAGCTCTAACACTCGACGTAGATGCTCCCTATGGACATCTACATCGCTTATATCGTGTTCACCCTTACTATGGATGAACACGTCATCGAAATAACTCGGTGCGAATTCTCGCACCGGGCGTAATAGATGCGTTACGCATCTGTTAAACGTAGCAGGGGCATTTCGAAGCCCCTGTGGCATAACAAGCCACTCCCAAAGCATGCCGCTTGGGGTGCTTACTGCCGTGAGAGGGATATCCTTCTCACGCATTAGGATTTGATAAAATCCATCTCTTAGATCGAGAGCACTAAAGATGGTGCTCCCGCACATGCCATCTATGATGACATCCTTCCGCGGTATCGGCGTCTGCGCCGGTACCGTCGCTGCGTTCAGCTTGTTGTAAGCGTGAACGATTCTCCACCCACCTGTGGACTTCTTCACACAAAAGGTGGGGGTAGAGTGCGGTGAGGTAGACTCCCGCACTTGGCCTGATTTACGACGAGCTTCGAAGAACTCGTCGATCGCTTTTACCTGATCACGCGGCAACAGCCATTGCCGCGCGACACAATACTTCGTGCCTGGCACGAGGTCAATCTCATGACGAGTTCCCTTATCCTAGGTAGCTCGCTAGGTACTTCTTCTGGGAATACGTCAGCGTATTCCCGAAGTACCTCATAAAATGGGGAGTTCGCTTTAAGCGACTCCCAGCTCTGCACTTCAAAGCGCTGAACTCTCGTTTGATCATTGGGAACCTCTTTCCCAATGTTACCACTTGTAATGTGGATATTCGTTCACGAATATCCACTACATCATCTGTTGCAACGATGATACAGATCTGTTCGATCTGACCACCGTGCAAGTTTCTCACAAACTTCTTCCAGCTTAGCGCTGGAAGAGACATCACCTCCGAACCTTCTTTCGGAGGGTGTTCCATCAACAGAGACTGGTTAGCTAATCTGGTCTCCGTTTGCGTCAAGACGTTTATCGTCTCGACGGAACTGCCCATGCAATCAGACTCACTCGTCTGATTGACTGCTACACGGTGATTACGATTCACCGTGTGCGAATACTCATCATCATGGTGGCCACTGCCTACCATGGAATTTTGGCGATCAGATGTGCTCGTCTGATCGGCCGCCTTTTCTGCGACACGGTGGTCTTTATCACCCGTGCGCATGGCTAACGTAACGTGGCGGCCAGTGCCCACAACGGAGTTTTGCTCACGATTGCACTCGATCGTGAGTTCACTCTCATCAACACGGAATTCATTCGTCGTGTTGGAACCTTCGGTCGCACAGTGGGTGCTTCCCACTGTGGATATTATTTCATTCTCACGGTGGGTGTTTCCCACCGTGGATATCACTTCATTCCCACGGTGGTCTTTGTCACCCGTGTAATGTTTCTCTCCAACACGCAAAGACTCTTCTGTTGAGTGTGGTAGTCCCTCTGGACTCTCACCAGCGGAGGTACCTTCCGCTGATCGTGTCAGAACAGACCTGGTGGCGCCATCGCTATCCACCAGACTTTCTGACGCTGCGGTTGTATCCTGTGATACAGCCGGATTACACACAGGGTGATCAGATCCTGTGCGTCCGCCGCAGTCGTCGATCGACAGGTTAACCCAGTCGATCGAAGGTTTAAACTTGGACATCCATGGGATTCCAAGTATCACATCGAACTTGTCATCTAAATCGAGGACGATGAATTCATCCTCGAATGACATTTCATTCAACTCGAAGCGTGTTTTAATCACACGCTTTGGAATAGTCACGGTTACACCTGTTGCTAACCGGACTGACAACATACTTCGTGGGGTTTCTACCTCCACGAAGCTCAACAGCGTTAGACTCTGAGTTCTAACGAAATTGTTTGACGCTCCTGTGTCAAACAAAGCTCGCATGGGGACATCGCTCCCGTGCGGCTTAACCTACAGGGTGATAAGAGGCTTACCATCACCCTGCACCTTTTGACAGGACATAGTCCCGTCTGGAACTATTACCCTCACATGCCCTATGTCGGCATGTGGGATAACATTCCCAGTAGGGCGCCCCGCCCCTACTGGCGATTCTCGTTTTTTGCACCAACAGGGTGATGTCCGTGTTGGTGTCGCCGTGCAGCGGACGGCTCCGTCCGCTGACAGCGTGGCACCGGATGTGGTTCCATACACTAATGGGCAAAATGCCCCATTTTCGCGCATCTATTGCAGCGAATATTCTTCTTAAATTTCTGCTGCTTCGTGTTCGAAGCAACCGCAACTGATAGGTCCATCGGCTCTGGACCTCCACCGCCCATGCTCTGGCGCGGGTGGCTATTTCTTGAGACGAAGTGTGAGCTTCGTCTGCCCGACTGCTGATTGTTGACATGCTGTTGCGGCATGTCAAAAGCGAAGGGCTGTTGAGCCCTTCGGCTGTACCCATCATGCGATGACGCTGATCGCATGCTGAACTCTTCACGGATGCTCATATCAATGGCATCCCTTAGAGTCTCTGGCGGGTGCCGGTAGAGACTCTGTTTGACAGGACCATCATTGAGTCCCTTCATGAAGCCAGTGACCTGCATAGCAGGGGGCACCGGCTCATACACAATATTTGACAGCAAATATTGCGTCTTCTGAGCGTAAGCTTGAAGGTCAAGCTTACCTTGCCGGAGTTTCATAAACTCCTGCCGACTACTTAGCTCCATTTCTGGAGCTTCAAAGTTGAGCTTAAGCTCAGCTTTAAATTTCTTATAAGTAAGGAACGCAGAGTCATCAGTGGCTCTGCGACTCATCGCCCATGCCCTGGCTCTGCCGCCTAGACATGTTGTGGCGAAGTACGCCTGTTGACGTTTGTCAACAATATTTTGCGCAGAGATGGCATCTTCCACCTCTGCGAACCATCTACGAAGGGGCTCTCCCCCTTCGCCGGTAAAGGGCGGTACTCGCGCCTTTACTACTTCAACGATATGCGTTGCAGGTGCAGTTGCGGTCCGCGCTGCCTCTGGCGCGGGCCGTTCTGACTTTTCTAGGTGGTTTCGCCTAAAGCGATTCACCACCTGTACCACTTCCTCCGGGGACTTATTCTTGAGTAAGGTAATGATGTCGGTCCCCAAAGACCGAATCATTTCCACCGTCGTGTCTTTACTACGCGACTAGAAGTGAGGGAAGTGTTTATTCACCTCTTCCAGCGTTCTTTCTCGCTCGGCAGGCGTCATGTCTCGCGACATGATGCCGAGCGGCTCTTAATCTTCGCTCCGGTAGTTAACTAGCAGAACGGAACTGTGGTCGTTAAGACGGACCACAAAGTGCTACCAGGTGTAACAGGACTGATCCTGTTACAGGATTACACTGTATTTTGCGAGGAAGTGCGCAATACAATAAGGGCAGGATTAGTTGATGACAACTAATCCTATACTAAAAGTAAATATAAGTATTTACTTATTCTTTAGAACGCAAAATTAAGAGTGTTTATTAAATGGGTGGTTAGCGGCTAACAGTATAGTAATTACCTAACTAATATAATAATATCAAGTATTATTCTAACTGTACTATTAGTTAACCTGCATGATTCGGTTTTTATACCGAATCGACTTTTCCTTCGTAGATTATAATAACTTATAATCTCTTATTTAAATTTCAGACAACGCGTCTGAAATTAAACTGTGATATTCTAACTTGAATATCAATTATGTAATGGCACCCCATTACAGTTGGAGACCCCAACTACCAGAACTCTGGCATCGAATGAGCACCTCTAGAGGTGGCGAACATTCTCCCCGAGAAGGGGATGTCATCTACCCGGACTCCGATATTTCGGAGTAGGGGGCCCTTGGGGATAGCTCCCCTAAGGATAACCGCTCTGACGACGCCGAACGGCGATGTTGGCAGCCTAATCCTTTCCCACACGTGGGAAAATGCGCTAACTCGCGCGCCACCATTGCCAACTTCGGAAGGCAAATCCGAGTCGCCGAAGGCGGCCATCACGACCAATGAATTGGACACGGCTCAGGACTTTTATCTTGCCACATTAGTGCTAGGGATGCATCACACGCCCCCAAACGCCCTTCACGGGCTGAATATCATTTCGGGGGTCCTCGTGATCCCCAAAAGTAAGATAAGAATGCGGTAAACAGGGGTTTAGACTTGTATACCCCTGGCCCTGCGGCTGGACAGCCGCGTCATATCGAATCCCGGAAGAAACTCCGGGATAAACTTCTCACGCAGAAGCAGTTAACTGCCGCCTTATACCTAAAGCGAATCGGGAAACAGGCGCAGGGTGTATTTGTTGAGAACCTCCGCAAGGTTCCCTTCGTTCTCCTAGAAGGAGAGGATGCCGAAGAGGCAGAGCGTAAGTTCGGCGCTTGGGCGGAAGGGGATAAACTTCTCCCTGACTTTACAGAGATGTACAACAGCTATGCCGAACGAGACGTTCGGGTGAAGAGGGCATTGCGCTTGGCTTTTGCCAAAGCTAAAGCGATGGAGCAATTACCTGCCCCTTATCGCACGCGCTATGCTAGCGCCTGTTCCCTCAATGTGGTGCCGGAGAGCAATGCAAGCTCCGCATCTGCCTCTGGCGAACTCTCAACTACTGGGAGTGAAGGGCTTCTTCCGCCCCTTTGGTCGTCGACTCGCAGCGAGATTCTCCCGCTTGGAAGCGTCAACGACGTCTCGGCAATCCTGCCGCAGGGGCGTCTCGGACTCCCACGAACTCCGTGAATGTGGGTAACCCTTCCACTTCACTAGATACTGGGTTTCACCCAGATGATGGCGTCGCACCATCAGACGCTCCACATGGTAATGTGGAATCCCCTCCGAATCGATAACTGGGGGAGGTGGTCGCGAAATTGCGACGTGAGTTTCACGAGCGCTGTGATCGACACATCCGTCGCATCCTGGAATCCAGGATGGAGTCCACGATGAGATGGGCGCGATTGACCGCGTCGAGAAGCGGCTTCACTCTCTCGAGTCTGCCCTTGACGGCTTTCGCCGTCTTGAGGGAAGATTTGAAGCTTCCGTTGCGGAGCTTCGTGGTCGTATTTTAACCCTGTCGGAGATGTTACTCCGCCCTGCCGCGACTTACTGCTATCCGCCTTCTCAACCTCCTCCAAGAGGGGACCCGCCTCCGGGTCCTGGTATGGCTTAAGCATACCCACATAGAAGGTTGGATGCGTACGCATCGCTTTCGGAATATCCAAGGTGTACGCCAAGCCCTTTCGGTCTAGCACCTCTAAAGGCCCCACAAACCTGGGGTGCAGTTTGTTTCTTAAAACATTAGAAATTGCATGTGTAGGAAGATTTTTAGCGTTTAATAAAACACTTTCTCCTACTTTATACGCCTTTTTTACGCCGACCCTTGCGGTCGGACTGTTCCTTTTGCTTGTCTTGGCTTTCCACCATGGCATCGCAAACGTGTCGTAAGACACTAAGACGCGTCGATAAGAACTTATCGATGTGCTTTCGCACAGATACAGGGCTGAAATCGGGGAATCCTCCCTCCTTAAGCCATGGGCCACACACACGTGGCGTCAACGGAACCCTCGGATTCACTAATACGTTCACGTAAAACGGGGCAAACCCCGTAGATTCATGGACCGAATTGTTTATAGCAATATCGGCCATAGGAAGCATCTCACTCCAACTCTTTGAATAATCCGGACATAAACTCCGGAGAATATCTTCCACAACGCGATTAATGCGTTCCGTTTGACCGTCAGTCTTGGTTCCCAGAACCTTAAACAACGCTCCCCAGAATTGTCCCGTAAAACGGGGATCCCGATCCGACACAACGGAATCGGGTAGACCATGCTGTCGAAAGACACGGTCTAGGAACACTTTCGCTGTTCCTTGTCCATCAATGGACTCTGGCACCGCCGCCAGGTGAGCCATCTTGCTCAAACGGTCTACAAAGACCAAAATTCCGGTGTTACCGGCCTTATCTATCGGAAAACCGAAGATAAAATCCATACTAATGGATTTC
>CM047587.1:39162691-39212082 GCA_026184515.1 Peronosclerospora sorghi | reverse complement strand
ATCTCAGACATCCCAATCTCTGGCATCTCACGCCAGAATCGCTTTTGAGATCGAGCAAAGGTGGGTTTATGACTCGCCAATGCTTCACCCGATCGCGGGTGCGTTGAGCCAATGGACTTAGACTTCCAGTCTATCCATGGCTCGTGGCGTTCCAGACACTTCATGCTCAGAATGAGGTCATACCTCGAGTCCAAATCCAGGACTAGGCAACGTTCTAATCTGTCGAAGTCTGCAAACTTCAGCTTAAGGTCAATTGAGACCTTGGGTACAGAAACCTGTACGCCCGTCGCAAGACGGACCGTGACAACGTCACGAGAACGTGCCTCTAGGTCCTCGGCATACAGTAGACTCTTCTCAACAGAAGCTCGTCTGACATAATTGTCAGACGCTCCAGAGTCTATCAAGACTCTACAAGGCTTATCAAAGCCTTTCACGTCCGCAAGGACTACCAGCAAACCTGGCTGGTACACCAACTCGGTACTAGAAAGCACCGTTTCCCTCGGGGCTTTGCGCTTTATTCCCCTACCCTGGGGATTACCAGCACTGAGGGATCCCCCAGTACGGTGCTCCGCACCTACTGGGAGCCTTCGTTTCCCGAAGGCTTGGGCGAGGGCTTTTTACCTACCCTTGGCCCCTTAAATCGAGTATCTCGCTGGGGGTTTCGCGGACATCTGTTCCGCAGATGATCCTCACTTCCACACAGGAAGCATCTCAGCGGCCCCTGCCTCTGCAGCATTGCCTGAAGCTCCGCTTCAGAGCCCAGTGAAGCTGAGTCAGCGTGACTCTTAGTGGAAGCTTTCTCTTCCGCTTCGACCTGACTCAGGTCCATGGGTTCGGGACCCACATTAGAGGAACGAAAGTTCCTTTCGGCGTTGAACGCCATATTAAACGCCTCCCCCAGGGATTGGGGTCGGCATCGGAAGAGCTCCGAACGTGCTGGGCCTTCTCTTAGGCCTCCCATAAAGACGGTGATGGACACATCGTCCGAATACGCTTTCGCGTACATCCCTTCCAACAGGGTCTTAAGTTCTTGGATATATATTTCCAAGTCCTTAGTTCCCTGAAGGCACCTCAGAAACGACAGCTGATTATGGAAAACCAGATCAGGCGTGGCATACATGTCCATCAGCTTTTGCTTAAGGACTTCCCAGGTCGGGAACACGTCCATGACCGAATCCGAGCACGTAAACGCCCATGCACGGGATTTACCCGTAAGATGGGTAAATGCAAGTCCCACTTGCAAGTGTTCTGCGATCACGTTCGCTGTGGCGAAGGCCGTTTCGACCTCTCGAAGCCACACATAAAGGTTATCACCCTTTTCACCGGTGAATTCCTTTGTCTTAAAGGACAACGGGGGGGGGGGACGCAACCCCCGTGGACGTGGAATGACTTCTACTACAACTCGCCTCATGGACAATGAGGGCATTGACCCTCGCCTTCACGGCCTCAAGGCCCTTCTCCACTAGGAGCTGCATACCCTCGTCACCCAGTAAGGATAACAGCCTGTTAAAGGCTTCCTGCTGAACGAGGGTTAACCTTTCCCTATCGTCCTGATTCATCCTTTGCAGAGGATGCCGTAGCCTACCAACACAGGTGTTGGATTGACTACAAGTGCTACCAGATGTAGCCGGTGCGTACACGCACGGTGCGGCTAGCGCACAGAGGAAGAATTTCCTTTAAGCGGCGTTCGCCGCTACTTAGCCGATAAGCCCTTATAAAAGGGCTTAGTAAGAGAGTACTCTCTTACTCGGGGCCAAGATTTCTCTTTGGTTTACAAGTTAGCACAAGCTAACGACTTGATAAAAGGATCCCTTACTAAGGGGGTAGCTAAGGGAAAGACTTCCCTTACACTGCAGCACTCACTGCGCGCGCGACCGGTCGAGGTCGTGCGCCTAGCAGTCTCCAGAGTGAAATGTAAACTGAACGTATATTTAATATGTAATTAGACTAAATTAATTTAATCTATTGTAAACTATATGTAATACTAAGTAGAACTTACTAAATTCATACCTAGCCAAAATGTGATGTACACCACCCGTGTACTAACACGTGGCTGGCTGCCACGCCTCCACCAAAGGATCCTGCCCTGATTGGTTAAAATAACCAATAAGTCCAAACCTTTCGGACCGGTCAATACTGACCCCAACCGTAGTGTACTTACGCACACAACATAACTAAATGTAACCAGAATGTAACCCTGTTACAGTATCCATATCAGGTGGTTTTGTTGGACGCTTTTCCACTTCAGGAATAAGCGCTAGCTGTTCTTCCATAGGTTCAGCTGACATTTCAACTCCTTCATGCAGGTATACCTATCTCTCTGACATTTCGTTTGATCTACCTTCAGTGGGTCTATGGAGTCCATCACGTAAAAAGAGGGGGGGGGGTATCTCCAACCGTCCTTACTGCATGTACATTAATCCAGTAAATCGGCATACCAGTACTCCCCATCACTTGTTTATACACTTGTAGATAGTCCTCAGAGATTAGGTTCTCTTGTGTCACCAATGGTAATGGCTTTTCCATGGGAATCTGACAACTTTGATTCTTCGTATTCAGAATTACCCCCGCTTTACCAAAAAATCTGTACCAAGTATCGCTATAGCATGCAAATGCCATAGCGATACTTGGTACAGATTTTTTTGGCAAACCACATCTACAGGTGAATATCACTGATGGGACCACTCGAATCTTGATGATAGCCACACCTATTACGCCAATGATACTGTCCGTCACACAACAAAATCTAGTTGAAGTATCGAATATTCTAACTGCTATTTGTAACTTCCTCGCCATATTGATATGCAAAACTGATATATTCGCACCAGAGTCTACCATTAATGGCAGCTCAAATCATCAATTGCTCTATTCACGTAAACTTGAGTTGCAGGTTACATTACTTCAGTGGACTGCTGCCATCCTTCTCGCTCTCCCATTCTTTTATCTATAGCGTGATATATGCTAAGGCCACCGTTGCTCCATCATGTTTTCTTGAGTTTTTTTATTTTCTTGATTCTCGTCCAGAATGAGTGATCCATTCTAACAACATGTATTATTTTCTTGATTTCCGTATTGATGCAGGGTGACAGCGGTGTCATTTCCACATTACCCGACAATTCCCCCCTTTCTCTTTACAGTGGTTGCAACGCATTTTGGGGTTAGGCATTTAACTGCTCCGCCACCTGAGATTTAGTCAGCTCCCCCCATTTCAAAGCATTTTATCCATTTCTTCAATAAGTTTCCGGAAATATTTCAGATCATGCACAAGGGTATCACAGTATTCACACTTAAAATTTCCAGCACTTGTTCTTTTCGTGACCCCTTCGATTACAATTTTCACAAACCACACCACCGTTTGCATTGGGATTCATAATTATGCCGCACACTTCTATCATCATACGCAGGTCGCATCCGCTGTATCGCATGTACTTCCCCGCCCATCATATATACGCTGGGTTGTGGGTCTTCGTACATCACCTCAGCGTTCTTGCGTGTAGCCGTTTTCTTCCCATGTCTCATAAGACGCGTCTCATGCTTAGTCAGCACCCTCTCCAACTCCTCAATGCTCGCGAACGTCATATGCTGATACTGCATCTGTATGAAGCGATCAGGAATGGTGTCGAAAAACAGCTGAAGAAGTTCTTGAGACATTGAAGTGTTATACACATCGCTAAAATCCATTCCAGCTCGTAACGCTGCAGCATTTATTCGATATAAATAGGTGGTTGCCGATTCGTCTTTCTTTTTTGTCCATTTGGAGTACATAACTCGGGGCGACACTTAATCCACGCAAACGTTTCTCTGGAAAAGGTTTATCACCGAGTTCCAATCATATTTCACAGCATCTGTTGGTCGTTCATACCACCATGAAGCCGTACTTGTCAAACTATCGAAGAACGTCCCTAAACGTTGATCCTCATCCCGACGTGAAATGTTTTCCACATGTGAAAATCGGGTGACCCATGCCCGTGCGCTTCCAGCATCCTGCTTATTACCATCAACTGATTTAATTTACGTATTTTGGATGATGGCGGTAACCGGCTGACTTGATGACGCCCACGCGTTTGTATTTCCACCGTACATACCATGTCCTGGTGTACTGTAATGTGACCGTGGTTGAGTGGCCGTTGTGTGATATGGAACACTAGTCGCCCCTCTCATAGTGTTAGGTGTGAGACTAGATGAAAGAGATGCTGTTATCTTCGCCAACTCCTCTAGACTCAAATGGCCAACTTGCATCGTTTTAACCAAGTTAGCCACTACTAGATCTTGTTTAGGCGTAAACAGTTGTGACGAAGACATAACCTCATCTTCGTTGGAGGAAAACTACACCTTTTTTCTTGTCTTATTAACTTTATTTGGCCATAACTCCGGAATTTCCATCAACTCATCTTTTTCACAGAGCTCTAGCATACCCGGTGACTTTGACTCCTTAATCGGCGTATACGTGGTATCTGATATAATAAGTGGGATTAATACTGGTTTTCTCTTCCCGATACACCATTAGTGACGTTTCCCACTGATTTTCTGCTACTAATAGTGATATCATTAATCCAATAAAATCTGCGGTACGGTCCAGATTAAAATCACACGCGCTATCAAACTCTCCCCGTCGAACGGCCTCATATTCACACTTTGGAAACAATACTTCCAACGCTTCAACAGACTCTTGTAAATCTCCAAACGAACTGAGATTCTCTCTAACTCTAACGTTGGGCGCAGCTTTCGCTACCTTACGTATTTCATATAGTGAAAACCAATTACTTGAATCACCCGGTAATTTGAGCACCTGGTTCTGGTACCTTGCCATCTTTACACAGGCCTCCAAGAAGGTCTATGTTCTGTTGGTATGATTCTGAGAGTACTGCAATGTGAAACAGAGCGCTTTGCCTTTTCGTTTTGATACCAAAGCTATTTTATGTGTTAGAACATAATGCCGACGTTAGTCCCGGGTCGCGGCACCAGTTGTCGTGAAGGAACTTAAGTGTTTCGACTCAATTTACAGCACAAGAAAGCAATCCTTCTTGCTTAAAGTTCCCATATTGTTAGTAATAACGTCCAAACCATCACCAAACACTTTATAGAACACTTCCCAAAATATCTCAGGCTGCTCCCAACTCCAGTAGTACCAGATTACTGTCGCCCCGCTCACTTAGGTTAGGCGCTCACTTAACGAACTCCCTGTATTAGACTTGGTTTTACTATAGGGCTGCTTGGTAGGGTCTCTTCTCAAAGGGGAAAATTTGAATCTATTTAAGTATTACTAAGTCATATATCTACTTCAAACATTTTTTCACCCACTACTTCTTGGTTACTTCAGTGCTCTCTGCAATACTCGATAGTTACTTCTTAACCGGCTAGAACAACTTATACCCTTTCAATAACTAACCCACATCCGTTTTGCCCATAATTTAAATGCCATTTCGCCACAGGTCATTGGTGGTAACGCAAGTAGAGCAATGGGACGCGGAGCAACCGATAGCAGATCAGAATCATGAGGTAGTACACTACAAGGGAGGTATGTTCAAAGGTGCACAATTACAGTGGTCGATAGCAGAAAAGGAAGCATACCCAATCGTCAAAGCTGCCAAGGATTTGGAATATCTACTTCACCGCACGAAATGTTTCAGATTGTTCTGTGACCATTCAAATCTGATTCAGATTTCTAGCCCTTCAAATGATGTTAATAAGCATGTCAGAGTCAAGCTGCAACGATGGATATTGATATTGGCAGAGCAGAGTTACGAGATTAAAAATATTAAAGGTACCGACAATGCGTGGGCGGATTTGGTGTCACGATGGCTAGTGCCAGAGCAACCACGAGAGTGTGCAGTCAATACAGTACATACTCGCATTCAAGATGATTTTTTATCTGGAAATCGATGGAGCATGTCAAAAAAGCACAAAAACGTTTCCGACGTCACGATCCAGATGGGGCCACGACCTTGCAAGACGGTGTGTTGAATGTTGAAGGAAAGATATGGATTCCTCGTCAAGCCAAGGCGTTGCTTGTGCGTATTCTCGTTGTATCTCACTGGTTGTTGAATTCATATCGTGGGTCAGATGTCATCTTGATTCAATTACGCGATCAATAAGAAGTCAAAAATATATTTCTACATTTGTGAAGCGATTTGTGGAGGTCCTGTAAAACACGTCAAGGGGGAAGACTCATTCTGCAATCATGGACAGAGTCACGAGGTCCATCAGCCTGCAACGAGGTGTTAGATTTCAATTTCATCTATATGAGAGATTCGTATGGTAGTGCGATCTATTTGCTGGTTTTAAAGGAAGAACTTACACACTTGTTGTGGGTTGATTCCTTGTAATTTGCCGAACCGTACTGTGACGGCTGTTGATATCCTAGACTGGACCAAGCTCTTCGGGATACCACACTCATGGGTTTCGGACCAAGCTTCGCATTTCAAAAAAAATTGCTTAATGAGCTACGAGTTCGCCCGAAGACTTACACACGTTTGTCCCTGTGTATACACCTTGTGTTAGCGTCACTATTGATTGTTTAAATCGTGATATACCACACTTAATCAGGATGTTGTTGAGGGAGCACCAATTAGACAAAAGAAGCTGGGGATATTTACTGCCTCTGATCCAAGAGAATTTGAATCAAACTACAGTCATCTCACTCGGGTTAAAGCGCCAATTGAATTGTTTACGGGACTTAAGATGCCTTCTCAGCTTGATGTTACATTTTGATATTTTGATCTTCCCAGGCGATGATCATGCTAAATCGAAGATCATGAACGATCAACATGGATACAATAGAGGAATGTCGTGAAGGAACTTAAATTTTCGAGACTTCCACTCAAAAACAACACAAGGAGGCGATAGAATACACCCCTCTTGCTTATACTACCCAGGTTCTTGGTACTCACGTCCGAACCTTAATACAAAGTCACTGCAAATGGGCACTTCCTGGTAACACTTCAGGCTGCCCCTTTAACTTAGGGTACCGCAAAGGACCTTTATTACGCCTTAGCACGCGTTCACTTAAAGGGTTCCTCGGGATGCACTTAGACTTAGTTTTTGTATAGGTCAAAAAGGTTGGTTGGTTTAAAAACGACTAGTCGCTAAGGGGGAAAATTCGATTATATTATAAGCATTGGGAAGATCTCTATCTACCTCCAATATCTGTTCACCTTGCTACTTCTTGGTTACTTCTGAACTGGCTTCAATACCGAAAATTCACTTTATGGCCGACCAAAGCACCGTATACTCTTTGAATATACCTTCCGTATACACTTCGCTAGAAATTTCAAACACTTCACCACAACCGCCCCTTGTGCAGCTTCAGCGTAAGCGAGCAAAAGCCAACAATCCATGGATATCTCAATTCACGACCAACATTTTACTACTCCCACTTCAAATATTGGCGTGCTTCACTGTCCGTTATCGTGGATGCAACACAAGGAACATTATACTTCATGCACACTTCCATCATCCGATCCCAATCCATATCTGGTTCGAACACATATCGTGCTGCCACAATAAATAAGTAATCCCGCGATATGCTGAGCGACACCAACGACCTCGAAGGGTTTCCTTTCATGAACCCTACAGTATGTGAACGCACCATCGTCACAATAGTAATTTCCGCTTCTCTCCCTTGACTGGAATCGGTAGTAGCTACTTCGATATCCAAATGATCTTTATACACCCCATTCAAATATCGCAACTCCCTCTTCATGGCCGACACTTGATCTTGATATGGTGAGATTATCAACATTGACTTTCGTACCACTGCATTCGACCTTCGTGCCTCATCCCGCAAAACCGACCATACTTCATCCAATATATGCACCACTATTGCCAATTCAATGACGTTTCTGTGCTTATACTCGGTGCGCTTGCGTTCTTCAACCCAATCCTGGGAACTAATCCACACCACACGCTGATTTTCCAACATTTCTTTCTTCCGAGAAGGGTAGCGGTTATTCGGCTTTGCCCAGTCAAGCGTTTCCATATGTTTCAGGTGCATTGAGGCCAAATAATCTTGAGACGTAGCGGCTCGATCTCGGATAGTATATGGATAGAATGTTGTAATAATCTTGTGATCATAGGGTGGCTTCTAAATTCCGCCGTCATAGTAATTCCAGGGAATACAGGTGACAGTTTCCTTGTTGCTCGGTAATGTTCCATGGAATGTATCAACCCCCACGTAATTTTGTGACGACGCGCGCCATTATGAAATCGATGTTTCATCTTTTCATTAATCGGAGAGTAGGCAAAGAGCTGGTACGGATCTCCCACTGAGATCATCACTTTTACCCATGGTCTAATAGCTTGCAGTAATGCCACTTCTGCGGTTTGTGCACCCTCATCATTTATAATCACGTCATATAACAAATTTGAGAGATATGGTCGCCCCAATTGAGCCAAAGTAGCAACAATCACACGCGCCCCGTCCAATGTGTCTTTTTCTTTTATCTTCAGTCTGGGGGCTATCTCTTTCCGATTCACACACCCTTCCAATGATTGGCGCTCTCGTCGTAGTATCTCAGAAATGAACCTTCGTCGATATTTTTCAGCATCTGGCGCCATCATAGTCCCCTTTATCTCTCCCAGCCGAACTATATGTCGATTATCTAACTGCCTTGAATCCATCAACCTTTTCAAATCTTCATCAATGGCTGCATTGGTTTCGGATACGATAGCAATCCGACATGACGGGAAAACTGCTAACAAGGACAGTACCACCGCTTTAATTGTGGTTGTCTTCCCGCATCCATACGGTCCACGAGCCAACACTATCCCTTTCGTCGCGATTGCTGCACGTATCACTTCCATTTGATCCTTATCCAAACTGTCTTGAAATGTCTTATATACTGGTGTTTGTTCTGCATCAGCCATTACGGATGGACTGCTTAGCGATTGCACAGATTCCCGTCGAGTCATCAGCTTCAGTATTTCTGGTGGTGACTCTCTAGTCAGCTTGTCTATCACTCCGAACCTTCGGATGTAGTTCATAATGTTGGCTTTACGTATCCATCGTAACTCATGCAGGTTCTCGTGAATACGTCCAGCCAAGGCGGTGGTTAGGATGACCAATCTGAATCCTACAGAACATACTATTCCCCAACCCAACATTTTTAGGTTTCTACCCCGTGGGACACATAGTTGTCCATAATCCCACCGTTGCACACCTTCCATAATTGAATCTTCAGTGTCATGCATATCATTTCCGGCTACATGTAGGTACATTACCCCTCGCATCAAAGGCATGAAATGATTTATGCCATTATCACTGTTGTAGGCATTCCATCGTTTGGCCAAACATTGCCCAACACCATATGAAAACACCTGAAGCTTGAAGGTTGAGTCAACATTATCCGTTGGCCAGTCGTATTGGTCAGGGTCGGTGGCCCAGAATGCATCTAGATGTGTCACTAGGCACATAGTAAGGAGATAATCACTTACTGATGTGAAATCATCCACATACACCTCCCGGTACCTTGCATATAACCAATGTCTGCAACTTCCTTGATAGTGAAATTGTGGTATTGTCACATCATATGTTAGACTACACAGATCATCTCTGCAAGGTCCGTAACCACCACCCCAACATTCGCGTAGGAAAACCACCAGGGACGCTGAATCTCGTAATAGTAACGTAACAGCAAACAATACCTTTCTTTCAGCCTCCGGGGTGATAGACTTGATTTGTCGTCTCCTACCAAGCTCTTTGTGTAACTCCAACGATCGGTTCACATCAATGATGATCCCTGGGCTGACAGCTTTTCTCTCGACCTCTTGACACCAATTCCTTTCCATATTCGATATCTGCGTTATCACTTGCCTTGTTATTGAGCCTTGTCTGCATGCGCTACGCCATACCACTTCTCGGCGTTTCGCTGTGAGTAAACCTTCTTTAAAAGTATAGCTTCGGTACTCTTCCTTCCGCTGCACAACCGTCTTAAGCATTTCTGTGTTCGTATCCTCCAGTGGAGTAAGGCTATTCAGTACCTATCCACGCACTTCATCAGAATCCTGTACTGTGTGTGTAGTGGGACTTCTCTCTTCGGGATTGCAATCACCCGCCTCTTCTGGCTCACTGAGATATCGTTCACATGATAACTCATTTTCTGCCGTCACTGGTACCTCTTCAGTATCTTCACACAGACTTGGACTTGAATCTTCTGTCAACTCTGTTAAATCAATGGCTGTAGGGTTGATTTGTCTTGACTCTTCATCGTCGGGGAAAGTGTTATCGACTTGGGTTGCACTTAATTCTGGTGTCACCATTTTTATCCTTCACCGAACTTTGTCCTTCGCAGGTGTCACCGGAGTTTGTTTCGTATATTTCCTGTACTGTGTCTTCTCCGAGTTTCAAAATCCCGCTTATATTGATATCTTCAGCCGACATTCTTTGTAGTTCATGTTTACTCACTCCCATATCTTCCACCACTTCCGATTCCTTTTCACTGCCTGAGGGCATCTGAATAGTGTTGCTTATATCTTCTTCACATATTTCTTCACAGACTTGTGCTATGCCGGTGGGAAAGGGTAGATTTTCCGAGACGTTTACGGTCTCCTTGGTGAGTACACTGACATCTGTTGTTTCCAATATATTGTCGACCCCCATTTCCTGTTCATTGAACATTTCACCGGCTTTCTCTAAAACCTCCTGTTCCAGCTGTGATCTTGGTTTTTTATTGGCATGCTCGATACTCGGTATATTACTCTTTAATCGACGGAGTCTCTGCCTGATTCCAGCATACGATCTTTGTACATACTTAATGCCGCTCGCATTTAATATCTCTTGTAACTCTTCTGCAATCACCTTCATACTCGTTTCTCCACACTCGTTTTCTTTTTCCAGTACGAGATCTTCTAGTGGGGTCCACCTCCTACCACCTTTTTTGCCTTCACTGTGGTTATCACCCCCATCTGATATTATTCGGGGGTTTTCCTTGTTCTCTCGACGCAAGGCTTTTATCTTATATTTTATAGAGTGCTTGGTGCGCATCTTCTTAGCTTGTGGGAATTGTATCGGGTATAGCTCAAATATGTGAGCTGCCGTGTTCTTCTGTTCCATTAGGCTGGTTAACCACTTCACCTCTTCTTCAGTCCATTCACTATCTCGCTTTCGCTTGGTTCCCAATCTCCTTAACATGATTTCCACACTAGCTTCAGTTCTCTTGGTCCATCCGTTTGCTTGACATCGTTGCTGGTATACGTTACTTATCTCGGAGACTGATTTTGTCCGACTCTCACTCTCACCTTGTATACGTAACAACTCCTCCTTCTCACGGTTGGTCCAGTCAGCAGGGTAATATATAAGTGTGGGGTTTCACTCAGCCGTAGGTTGCAGTGCAGGCCTATTATGGAACGTGGCCTCTGAGGTGTCATTCTCGTCCTCGTTGTATTCTACCTCACCGGCTGGTCCTCCGGACGCGTTCAGGGTCAATAAGGTTTGTATCATATCCGCGTTATTCATTTTTTGTCGTTCTGATGCAGTCACTTGTTGTTCCTTCCAACGCTAACACCTCTGAAGCTGATGTATACTTGGGCTAGTCCAGCGCTGGTGAATTATAGCCCGAGTTCCTACTGTCCTTCTGATTGACCACTCCGTGATAGTGACTGTCGTGAATGCTTCCGCTGTAAGCGGGTCATCGACACTTTGTTGAGTCAAACACTGTAATTTATTGACGGTACTCGCCCGTTAATCCGATCACGTTCGAGGGGGTTTCTGTAGTGAACAGCCATGTCGTGGACGACCACATATCCCGTGACTGGTTATAAACCATCCAATCATGTGCGAACATGTATATCTCCATACATTTGTATATCTGTCGTGGACGACCCTGTCGTGGACCACCCAGTGTATATCCATACAATTTTATACCTGTCGTGGACGACCCTGTCGTGGACCACCCAGTGTATATCCATACAATTGTATACCTGTCGTGGACGACCCCGTCGTGGACGACCCCGTCGTGGACGACCCCGTCGTGGACGACCCAGTATATCTCCATACATTTGTATACCTGTCGTGGACTACCCCGTGTATCTCCATACATTTGTATACCTGTCGTGGACGACCCCGTGTATCTCCATACATTTGTATACCTGTCGTAGACGACCCCGTCGCGACAACCCAGTGTAACGTGATTGGTCCATAAGCTCCGCTTAAAAATCCCATTATAATTTCTTCCCAACTCCAATACATCGGAGTTTGCTTCCACAGGCGTTCTGCGCACTGTCCGCCTTCCACATGTGAACTCCAACTCCAGCGACTTGTTGTACATGGCTCCATCCAGTAAGTGCCCTTCCAACGATATCCTTTAATCTTTTCTTCTTCCCTTGACACGTATCACATTTGTTAGTGTAACCGGTGGTTCTCTCGCTTCGTTACACTTTTGGGGCGAGTTTACAACTTTCGCTCCTACCCCTTCATACTGCGGCTCATCTGTTACTGCCTAAGCTCAGTCGTTGTTTCTCTTCTCTCTTCCTACCTCGCTCCTCTCTCCGTACAGGTTTTGCACCTGTTGAACCTCATTGGGTATCTCTTCGTACGGTGTTCGTCAATGCGCGGGCATAATCATATCTTGTTGAGTTAGATGTACAAGTTTTGCACCTTTTGGACCTTGATAGGTATCTCTTCGTATCATCTTGTTGTTGCCATACAGGTTTTTCACCCTTAGGACCTCGTAAGGTATCTCTTCTTATGGTCTTGCACTGATTTGTCGTTACTTTGCCTTGCTTTGTGTTAGATGTACAGGTTTTGCACCTTTTGGACCGTGATAGGTATCTCTTCGTATCATCTTGCTGCTGCCGTACAGGTTTTTCACCCTTAGGACCTCGTAAGGTATCTCTTTGTACGATCTTGCGCCGGTTTGTCGTAGCTTTGGTTTGTTTTGTGTTTAGATATACAGGTTTTGCACCTTTTGGACCATGATAGGTATCTCTTCGTATCATCTAGTTGCTGCCGTACGGGTTTTTTCACCCTTAGGACCTCGTGAGGTATCTCTTCGTACGATCTTGCGCTGATTTGTTGTTGTTGTTTCTTGCAGTATGTGTGAGGTACAGGTTTTTTCACCTCTTGGACCTTGACAGGCATCTCTTCGCACGTTCATCACATCACTCCATGAAATTATTGAGCCTGTATAGACTCACTATCCACATCATTTTCATTTGTTAGCTTATGGCTGCATTCAGCATAGCTAATCATGCAATATATCCACATATTCCAAGATATTCCATTTATGTTCAAACATGCGTCTTTCTTTTATTCTCTGTTTGTGTTTGTATCTTCTGATTTTCCCCTAATGCAACCAACTCGGGTCCGCATTCTACTCATCACAACCAACATGGGTCCGTGATAGGGATGTGCTACATCTTTTGGGGTTTCACTCTCTTATTCTTCCTGTTTTCTTGTTACTTTCTTTGTCGTCGATCACCTTCGATCTCCCCTCGGTTGAGGCTCTACATCTCTCCTTCAATGATGTCCTACTCTGCCGTCTGGGCTGCATGATGTCGATTCTCCCAAGCCCGTTGTGCATCAAACTCGTACAAGAGTATGGTACAAGCAGGTTATCTTCAGGATCCCACGTCATTTCGTCGGCATCCTTCCATTTTACTAGGTATTCCTTCATCCGGCGTCCATTTCTTGTCCGCTGTTTCACTCGACAATCCACGATACACTCTACCTCCCATTCCTCGTCTTTACCCGGCTCGTACCAGGAATCTTCTGGAAGTAACGCTTCGTCTAACTCCAACGCATCTTTAACATGGATCTTTTCACGGGGCCTTCTCATCTTGTTGATGTAAGGCTTCAGCCTGGCAATATGTACTAGCGTAAATACTCGACTCTCAGTGATCGGTATCACCAGCCGATACACCGCGTCGTTCACCCGTTCGTCCACCACATATGGGCCATGCCATAAGTGGGCCAACTTTCTTACCAACCCTGGCTTGAACAAATCGTGGTACAGCCAGACTAACTCTTCAGGACGGTACGCGGTTTTTGTAGTCGACCACAGCTTTGACTTAAACTTCTCATTATGCCGTTGGGCTCGTTCCTTGCTCACTTGCTCCCTGATGATGGCTTCTTGCGCTTGAGTTCGATGTGCCTTTTATTCACCGCTAATCTCCAATCCAGTGCATCTGTTTCCGTGGCAGAGTGATCCTTTGGCGGTACCATCGCTTCCATCGTGGTTCGGGGTTCCCATCCGTGTACCAAATAGAACGGAGTTTGTTGATGATGTAAATCCACTGAAGTATTCAAAGCAAACTCCAATGGTGCCACATATTCGTTCCAATCCTTCTGTTCTGGATCTGCTATATAACACTTTATTGCCTTGATCACTGTCTGCACAGATCTCTCCTGCTTGCCATTAGCTTGTGGCCGATATTCCAATGTCGGTCTTTGTTTCTGCTTCAACATCCTATTAAATCTCTTGAATACTGAACTCATAAACCTTGGGTCTCGGTCATGTCGCAACATTTCTTGCGCTCCAAATCTTTTATACACTCCTACCATGTATGCTTCTGCCACATCCTGGGCTGCAGTGGCGCCCATTGGGATGAGGATCACATATCCAGAAAATAGGCAAATAAAACACAGTAGTGCTTCATGGCCCATAGTAGTCTGAGGTAGAGGTAGTGCAAAATCCATAGCCAAAATCTGAAAAGGTCTTGATGCACAATGTTGCCGCTAGTGCGCCCCTGGTATTTTGGTTTCCCTTTTGCCGTAGAACAATCTTCACACGCCGCAACATAGCTTTCAATATAGGCGTACATGCCTCTCCAATAATACTTGGGCCTTAAAAGCGAATAGACTTTTCCAACCCCTTGATGCGCTCCACTGCCAATCTCAACATGGTAGGCATGTAAGATATCCTCCTGCAAGATACATGGTATAACCAATCTCCACACTTGATCGTCGATTCTGCTTCGTGTGTAAGCGACTGTAATATAGGACATTTTTACTGTCCAATACATACATTATCGCATGGCGCGCCACCTTCTTCCATTCGCTGGCGGAGTTTATCTTATCATCTTCTCCTTTCAGATAGGCTATAACCTTTCCACACCAATCGTCGTCGTTTTGAGCTGCTGCTATTCGTTCCAATCTAATGGCGGGCGCTGCTTCATACGGGTCTATGCCTACACCATTTTGCCCTTGATTAGGTTTGTCAGCACCACCGTCGGCAGACCGTACTTCATCTTCTGAGGTCGCCCCTTGTTCCCCGGTTTTACTTCCTTGATGTTGAAGGCGTCCTTTCTTCGACTCACTCATACTCCGAGTAATTACAAATACTTGAGGTGATAAGTGTGCACCATCTTCCCAAACAGTAACTTCATTGGTACTTCTGGATTCTTCGTTATTGGTATCACCCACATACTCGTCAGACGGTCTAATCATCCCTTCAGAGATGTTTTCATTCTTATCCGGTTCCGGCGGTTCATCTACGTTCGCGTACAACAACTCTGGTAGTCGATTTAACATTTTAAGGTCCGTCAGTTGTTGTTCGCTTGTAATTGACCCTTCTCGTTTCTCCTTCATTGCACACTGAGTAAGAAAATCTGCGGCTTGGTTATACTTGCGTGCCACATGCACTAAACTAATCGCCTCAAAAGTTTCAACCAGCGAGTGCACTCTATTTAGCCAGACCAATAACTAGGCATGGTTACAGCGTAAATTTCCATTAACTTGTCCAATCACCAATCTCGAATCCCCACACACTATTGCCTTGTTTATATGGTGTGCTTGCGCAAGCTGTAATGCACCGATCAACCCATGATTCACTGTGAGGTTATCTTGTATTCCGTATTCAGCCGCTATCACCTCCCAGGTGGGTAACTCCCATACTATCATGCCAAACGTGCCTTTGGGATTATTTTTCATCCGTACTTCACCATCAAACGACAAGACATATCCAGAACTTTGGCGACGCAATCCTGGAATGGGTCTAATAATCGGCGTGTCCTTCAGTGTCTTTATTGGAGCAATGTCTTCCAATACTTCATTCATCTTTTCCACCGGTACTATCGATGTGGCCAACAGTGCCGGCAGGCCGACACCTTCGTGATTCATCCGAATAATCTCTAACGACCATGGAGATAACATCACTGCCCATTCAACTCCTCTTCCAGTCAGACTTTTTGAAGTGAATAGCCATCGAATCGTGGAATACCTGGCGTATACTATTATGTGTTGTCCAAAAAGAATATGACTAGCGTCATGTAGTGTCTTCAACAACGCTAGCACCTCCTGTTCGGCTCATGTGTATCGCGTCTCCGCATCCTTGAACACCTTACTGACATATCGCACTGGATGTAGAACCCCATCATGCTCTTGACACACCGTAGCTCCGAATGCCCACTTATTAGTGTATACGATCACACTTAATGGCTTTGCACGCTCAATATGTCGAAGCAACGGTGCATGCACCAGCCGCGCCTTCAATAACTCAAAAGATTTTTCAGCGTGTTCCAATTGCGTACCATCTCTTAACTGCAGGTCCGTCAATTCATACAATGAAGCCGCTAACGTCGCGAAATTGTCGATGAATCGTAGGTAATATATCAGGATGCCAGTGAATCGTTGAACTCCCTTTAAAGTCTGAGGGAATGCCATCTTGACAATTGATTCTAGGTTACGCGGGGCTGCCTCAATTCCTTTTGAAGAAATACGATGACTCAAAAATTACACACTGTGTTTCCCAAATGCACTCTTGGGTAAACTTATAGTGATTCTCCAGTACTTGAACGACTCTAGAAGGTTTTCCAACATCAGACACAGAGTATCCCAACTGTTCGCACCGAACGTAATGTCATCAATGTAGGAGCGCCTCCCAATAATAGGCTGCTCTTCACTTTCCACCACTTGGACACTGTGAAACACATCTTGTGATAAGGGTACGTCTGTCCCTAGAAAATATGTGGCGTCATCATCAATATCCATGGTGTTATCATCGTTCGCAATCTTACACATCATCCCCATCTGCTGCGAACGTCGGACCATTGTCCACAAAGCATTATCAACTATGCGTTGATATATCTGCGGTGCATTCTTTAGCCCTTGCGGTATCCGTAGCCATTCGAAATGTCCCAGTGGACAAATGAACGCGGTAATTAACCGAGCTCTTTTTGTCATTGGTATAGCCCAGTACTCACTCGCGTTATACATAGAGCATAGCCACTTAACTCCTTCAAAATTGTCTAACAGATCGTCTATCAAAGGCATGGCATACACCATCAATCTCGTCTTTTGGTTCACAGCTCGATAATCAATGCACAATCGTATGTCTGTTTTGTTCTTTTTTAACACGATCACGATTGGCGAGGCCCAAGCTGACTCCGAGTACTTGATTAATCCGGCTTGTAGTAGACCTCGTATTAATTCATACAGCTTTGGGAGGAGATGCGCTGGTACCTTGCGCGTTTTCTGTGCTATAGGTGGATTGCCTCCAACATCCACATCACAAACCACACCTTTGGCTGGTGGCGGTAGTGCATTACCGGATCTTATGAACCCATCAGCATACTTATTTAATAATGCCCTTAATTGATCTTCTTGCTCCTTGTTAGTGAATCCGGGCTCACCTATGTCTGAGTTAGCCATATCAGGTGGCGTCACTGTCCCTGTTCCACTTCTGGTATTAATGCCAACTGTTCTTCCATAGCTTCGGCCGACATCTCCACCCCTTCATGCAAATAGACCTCCCTCTCCAATTTGGTCTGATCTACTTTCAGCGGGTCTACAGCATCCATCACATATACAGCCGGAGGTCTATCTCCGACCATCCGTACTGCATTTACACTGGTCCAATTAATGTCCATACCTGCACTTCCCATAACTTGTCCATGAACTTGCACATATTCCTGTGAATTTCGCTCTTCCTGATTCATCAACGGTAATGGACTTTCATCGGGAATCTGGCAGCATTGATCCTTCATGTTCAGAATTACTCCCGCTTTCACCAGGAAATCCGTTCCAAGTATCGCTAAAGCTTGGGAATCAATGCTAGCCACCCACATCTCACAATTAAAAATCACCGATGGGCCTATCCGCACCTTGACCGTAGCCAAACCAATTGCGCCAATGGTACTTTCTGTTACACCACAAAAGCTAGTCGGGGTATCAAACATCCGGACTGCTATGTGTAACATTTTCGCTACATTGGCATGTAATACTGAAATGTTCGCACCAGAATCCAACATTAGCGGCAGTTCCAAATCATCAATTGCCCCTTTAATGTATACTTGTGTTGCTGGCTGCATTATCTCAGTCACTTGTTGCCATCCTTCTCGTTCGCCTTCTCTTTTTGTCCACCAACGTGACGTAGGCTGAGATATCCTTTGTTTCTGCAGTCGCTGATGTATCTTCTTTCTTTTGTTCTTTTTCTTCAAATGTAACTTGTGTTTCTTCTTTTTCTTGTGAATTCTTCGTTTCTGGATCCTCGTCCATCGCGAGTGATCCTTCCATGCAACATGTATCATTTTTCTTGTTTTCTTTTACCGTGAAGGGTGAGCGCGGTGTTGCCTTCATATTGTTCAACAATGCCCCCCCCCCCTTTTCTCTCGACAGTGGTCGCAACGCACTGTGGGGTTAGGCGTTTAACTGGGCGGCCACAACATCTTTAGTTATTTCTCCAGCCTTCAACTTGCTCCGCATCTCGGCCATCTCCTCAATGAACCTGCGACATTACTTCACATCATGGCCAACTGCTTTGCAATGCTCACACGTCTGTAATTTCCAACACTTGTCCTTCTCGTGCCCTCGTCTATGCAGTGCTCGCAGATTACACCCCGTCATTATTATTATGGGTACTCGCTCGCGCATTTTTGTCATCATAATTGGCGCGTGACCTCTGCGTAGCGTGCACTTCTCCGCCCATCATGTGCACACTAGGTTGCGCATCTTCATACACCACTTCAGCACTCTTACGAGCAGTCATCTTCTTTCCGGGACTGGTCAGACGTGCCTCATGTTTCGTCAGCACCCTTTCCAACTCCTCAATACTGTTGAAAGTCATATGCTGATATTGCATTTGTATGACACGATCATGAATCGTGTCAAAGAATTGTTGGATATGCTCTTCCAACAATGAGGCATTGTAGACGTTCCGAAAATCCATTCCCGCTCGTAACGCCGCGGCATTCAGCCGGTATAGATATGTGGTAGCCGGCTCATCTTGTTTCTGGGTCAGTTTTGAGTACATGACCCGCGGCGATACCTTATCTACACAAAACTTCCGTTGGAATAAATCGATCACCGCACTACAATCATACTTCACGGCATCCGCCAACTGTTCATACCACCAAGACGTCGTGTTCGTCAAGCTATCCACAAACATTACTAGCCGTTGGTCGTCATCCCAACGTGAAATGTTGGACACATGGAGAAATCGTGACACCCATGCTCTTGCGCTTCCCGCGTCCTGTCTATTGCCATCAAATGCATTTATCTCGGTATTTTGTATGATAGCCGTGACAGGCTGACCCGATGATGACCACGCATTGTGTCTTCCACTGGACACGTTGTATATCGAGGATCGTTGTGAATTGGTACCCGCCCTTTGTGGCATTGCAGATTGCTGATATGTGGCACTAGTCGCCCCTCTTGTAGTGTACGGCGTACGACTAGCAGACAGGGATGCAGTAATCTTCGTCAACTCTTCCAAACTTAAGTATCCATCTTGCATCAGTTGGACTAAATTGGCCACCACTGGGTCCTGTTTTTTCTGTGTTGGTTTTGTTTTCGGCGGCGTCATGATCTCCTCATCCTCCGATGAAAATTCCAACTTCTTCCTTACTGGAGGATCATCTGAATCTCTCCACTCCACAGTGTCCTCCATCTCGTCATCCTTACACAGCTCTTGCATACCCGGTGGTTTGGATTCCTTCATCGGCGTATGAGTGGTGTCTGCCACAATATAGTAGTGTGGACTGACATCTGTAGCTTCCTTCCGGTAAAACATCAGGGATGTTTCCCACTCGTTTTCTGCTAATAATAACGACACCATCAAGCCGATATCTTTAGCGGTACGCTCCAGATTAAAGTCACATGCGTTGTCAAACTCTTCTCGTCGCACGAAATCATAACCACAGTTTCGAAACAACGTTTCAATGGCTTCAATCGACTCTTTTAGTCCCCCAAAGGAAGTGAGATCATCCTTTACTCTAAAATATGGGGCAGCGCTCGCTACCTTACGAATCTCATATAGAGAAAACCAACTATGTGAGTCTCCATGTAACTTCGTCACATGCCGTTGATACCGTGACATTCGTGCGCAGGCCTCAGAGCAAGTGTATGTTCTCTCAGTGTCCTCCCGAGAGCGCTGTGGCTTAAAAACCAGCTCTTTTTTTCCATCATTAGATACTACCGCCATTTTGTGATAAAATTTGTATTAATACGACGTAAATTCCCGGATCGCGGCACCAGTTGTCGTGAAGGAACTTAAATTTTCGAGACTTCCACTCAAAAACAACACAAGGAGGCGATAGATTACACCCCTCTTGCTTATACTACCCAGGTTCTTGGTACTCACGTCCGAACCTTAATACAAAGTCGCTGCAAATGGGCACTTCCTGGTAACACTTCAGGCTGCCCCTTTAACTTAGGGTACCGCAAAGGACCTTTATTACGCCTTAGCACGCGTTCACTTAAAGGTTCCTCTGGATGCACTTAGACTTAGTTTTTGTATAGGTCAAAAAGGTTGGTTGGTTTAAAAACGACTAGTCGCTAAGGGGGAAAATTCGATTATATTATAAGCATTGGGAAGATCTCTATCTACCTCCAATATCTTTTCACCTTGTTACTTCTTGGTTACTTCTGAACTGGCTTCAATACCGAAAATTCACTTTATGGCCGACCAAAGCACCGTATACTCTTTGAATATACCTTCCGTATACACTTCGCTAGAAATTTCAAACACTTCACCACAGGAAGACCTCGATGCTTTACGCCAAATATACATGAAATTCATGAAGAAGTTAGCGACATCAAGACCAGAAGTTGCATGTATCAGAGCATGGACAAGAAGGGTAGGTTGGAGAATTTTGGCAAGGGTAACTTCTCGGGTGGATGAGCGCTTTAGAGGGAACAAGTTGATGGTTTGATGGCTATGACCATAATGTGTGACCGAAGAACAACCGCATTCTTTCCGCATCCAACATCTCATCACAGAGGATGCGATTGAGGTGCACGATCCGGGGTTAATTTTTATGAAGCCAAACACTTTGATGTCACTGAAGAAATCAAGGAACACGTTGATAAACAAGGAATTGTCCTGGGTGTTGAGGATATTACTAACCACCGCTACAACGGCACCACCAAACAATGGGAACTATTGATTTCATGGCTGTATTACAGCGGTAGAGTTAAAGACTTTTTTTGGGAACCCCTTGAATACATGAAGGCAGATTTTCCAGCTATGGTGCGAGCTTAGGCTGTCGAACAGCACGATGCCGAATTGCTTACACAGCTTGACGACAAAAAGCTACGTGTTTGACCGAGACATAGTCTGGGGTAGCAGTGTGGACCGTCAACATCGACTAAACGCCTCTGTCTCGAACTACATATTAACTGTATGTGACAGGATCATCTGGACTAGCAAAACTCTAATAATATAGATTCTAGAACATTGTGGAAGCTTCGTCTGTGTGACCAGCCACGCGTTAGTATGCATAATATAATTTTTTCGTAAAAAAATTATATTACAGACGGGTTGTCTACAATATTGGAAAGGGCGGGATACGCTCCAGAATATATGGTTATCATACGAAACATAAAAAGAAGGTGGATACAACTAAACTATAAGTATTCGTCCAGTCTATCACCACGGTACCATTTCATTTCGATGATAAGGACAACGTCACTGCTACAGGATACCCCAAAGCGCTACAGAGGAGGAAGTGCATTATATGGTGCGGAACGGTCTTACTCTTTAACACCCAGAATCTTGTGGGGGACGTCATTGCTTTCGTAAGCAATGACGTCCACGAGATTCTTGGTGTTCTAGAATATGGTTCCCACTGAATGAGAAATTGTCTACTTCCCTCATTCCCTTTCTACAACGATGATTGCATTGACAGTTAAAAAATGAACGAAATTCAGGTACGAAAATCAACCTTCTTAGAGTGGAAGAAATGTAAGACGATGTGTGACGCAACTGAAAGACACAGGAGGAAAAATCGGCGCTCCTATGACAACGGAAGCAAGGGCAAGATCCTGAAGTCATCGTGTAGCCTCAAAAAGAGAGAAATGGAAGTACACCGCTGAAGGAACAAAAGGAGAAAGCAGTTGAAAAAGACGGTAAAGTTAGTAAAGCCCCAGGTGAGGGTAAATATAAAAATGTAGAATAGACTGTTGTGTTTGTTGGAAAAGCTGGTGTGGTGGAGTCCAGTTAAAAATCGAACACCGATGTGTCCGGAACTGAACCACCATCGTGACCAGCCGACCAACTAACGGAGGGGGTACTCCGCGGACCTTCGCCTGGGTGCCGATCAGGTGAGCGATCGGCACTGAAGGACGCCGAGTCCGATTCATCACGCGTCTCACCTTGTGTACCCATTGGTATGGGTGGCTACACACTCGGTTGACCGTTGCTTAGTGGAGACTTCATGGAAGATCGATATGGATGTACCACTTCTGGGGTACTGATCCAAAATTCCAACGAAAGATAATGCGAAATAGCTGATCGGCAAACGAAGCGGAAATCTTCACTCCGAATGCGATTAAATCTGGCACTTAACCACACGAGGCAGTGAGTAATCCAGCCAATAGTAAATCCTGGCACTTGATTACAGAGCAATGAGTAATACAGTCAATAAATGTTACTGGAACTTGACCGCAGATCGCGATGAGTAATCCAGCCAATTCCTGGGACTTGATCGCAGCAGATCGCGATGAGTAAACCAGCCAAAAAATAACCCGCCTCCCTTGAACGGGGCCTAACTTTAGTGGTGAGTGAACGTAACGAGTGTTCCTTGTCGTGGGGTTTATGGTGAAGCTCTGTCCTGGCCGGGCTTAATAAGCGTGAGGGAAACCTGTGAGTCTCCCGCTCTTAATGACTCAGATCGGAGCCACTGGCGACTTACGCAACCCGATGTAATACGAACACTGTATTTAATATCCAATAAAAATCCAATATGTAAACTATATGTAAACCGTGTGGCTTACCTCAAATCCGCGTACAAAACCCTCCAAGCACACGATTGGCGCAAAATACTCCGTCCTCTCAGCAAACCAGATGTATCTGCCTTGAAAAGGGGTACACTGGTACAAACTGGTCAAATATTTTCACTTACACTTCACTACAGCCACCCCTGATTCTGGTCGCAGCTGCACAACGGTAGTGGCCCGAGCTCACAAACAGTATTCAATTCCATGAAATCTTCCGAGTCCAGTGTACCAGGTAAATTCACTTGACTTCGATAGCCACATTTTCCACTAACATTTATCTTCATAGGCGATCGGCGCTCCCACTCCCCGCATCTTCAAACTCTTGACCGATTGGACCAATCGGACGACCCGGGTGACACTCAGATCGTCGCAGAAGAAGATGAGCCCCAAGTCTAGGCCGATTGATCCCAACTAACTATTGATGCGCTCCGGGAGGAGTTGAGAGTTGCGCTCGAAAAGCAGATCTGACCAACGTCGCGTTCCATAAAATACACTGAGACTCCTAACGACTTTCCAAGCTGATCGACGCTATACAAGCGGATCGTTTAGACTTGATGGCCTAGAATAAACGTCTCAAGTCCTTGGTCCCGCAACAGAACAGATCAGGTACGCTATTCCACTGATAACTTAACGTTAGATCGATCCTCAGTTCCTTATGTATGCAGATCCACTGGTGATCGATGTCTTCCCGACTGTGCAGACACATCTCGATACCGTTCGACAGGTGTACGGCCACTTCGATCTGCTTCAGACGATGTTGGAAGGGCTGATCGGCACTCGTCACGACGTTCGTCGTCTCGAGATGAACCGCTCGTATCTACTGGAGCAGCTTAAAGTGGTCGTCCGGCAGTGCTCGGAGCCTCAGGGCAATCGGTCGGTCGTATACTTCCAACGACGCGAGATGGATCGGCAGATCGCTGAGCTAAAGCTCATGATCGACGATTATTCCGACAGAATTAGTGCCTCCCAAGATCGGGTCGTCATATGGACCCGAGAGTCGAATCGACTCTGAGGAATCGTCCACGGATGCCGTGATGAGTTGGCTACGTACCTATCTAAGTCGCTGGTAGCAGATCGCATTCCTTGCGGAGTAGCATCGAGCGCCCTCGCGGACCCACAGGCGCATTCAGCTGGTGCGATTTCCCAACAAAATTCGGGCGGAAATTCTCGCCATTCATTGGTTGAAATTCCGCCTTTCAAAATTCGCGCACACAACGAGAAACGCAAGGGTGCATCAAGAGGAGCGGTGGCGCGGGAGATAGCGGCTGATCCGGACTACGAGGAGAATCCAGCGGCTCCCCGGAAGAAATCCAAGACACCGGCAAAGCTCCTGCATGCGACAACAGACCCATCCAAGCGGGTACAGACCACGCAAAATAAAGCGCCCTCGGGACCAACTGTCGGAAAGTCCAAGTCAGAATTAGCTTCGTCTGGCTCGGACTCCGAGGGTGGATCAACGGATTCAATTGATCTAGCTTCTGCTATAGAACGGTCTCGATCCACCCAGCGTCGCCGATCTGTTTCTACAATCGAAACGTCAACGCCAGGGGCAGATCAAGTGGTGCACCCGAAGGGTGACAGCATCCAGGAATCATCGAAGCCGGCTCTTGAGGCGTCCAAGCTAACTGTTCTGCCCGGCACTTCCGGCCTATAACGTCACGCATCGCTAGCGGCATTGCATATTGACGTGCCTCCGCTTCCTTCGGGTCTGGATGTCAACGCATCATGGTCCCCGGGGAAGATCGACCTGTTGCGTCGATCTGATCCGATCAAGCAACAGCTGGCTCGCACTCTATCCCATCCAGACCACTGGCTCTTCCCACCGGAAGTCAGACAGCCAGGTTCAACTATGTGGCGACCCGATCTTGTCACCGGATCGCAGGTCGACCGTCTGTATGACGCCAAGCCATGGGAATTTTTGCTGAGCCACGATCTGAGCGTCACGTTCACGCTGACTCCATGGGTTTCCTTATTAGTAGGTCGTCTTGAGCAGTATTACAAATTCCACTGCCAAGCGATCTAGGAATCGACCCACTACCTGATGCTCCCGCGGGGCAGGTGAAGGTGTACAAGGAGCTCGCGACCTTCCAGAAGCAGCGGAAACAGCGTCGGAGTCGGGCGGGCGAAGCTTGGTTGTCGATCTGCCAATTCGTGTTGGAGGGCATGCGGGCAAAGGGATGTGACATTGATGTCTTCCTATACCATGTTGTCCTCCATATGGCTAGGCATTGCGCGAAGAAAGCCGGGTATCTGATTGAAGACGGAGCTTGATACCCCGTCTACCACTGCGAAACCGTAATTAACAACCTTCTGGACGTCATGAACCCGATGGACAAGAAGCAGCCTTGGCGCAACCAATTTCTTGAGAAGATCGCAGATCACCCAGCCATGACTGTTAATCGGCTATGGGGTGATCGCAGACGCTAACTTGGTAAGCGCCGATCGGGCAATCATTAATGCACTAATCATCAATTAAATTTCCTCTTTGATTACTCGATCGTCTCATCTGTCCTGGTTTTTAATCCCGTTAGTCAAGGTCCACCCTTGCCACATCCACTTGTATCCACATGGAAAGAGTCCTCATCATTGTCCGAAAAAATCATCCACAACCTTAATCCACTTTGTTAATCACCGAAATAGAATCCATTCATCCCAGTTCTCTACACACCCGTAGTTGTAATCACAATAAACATCTCAAATTCACACCGGTCGGTATTGCCGATCTGTAGCAGATCGATATTGCCGATCGGTAGCCGATCGGTGTCACCCGATCTGAACTATTGCGAATCTTGTTTTCCCACTTCGTAATTCCGTGTCGGCCCATAAACATTCTGATTCGGTCGATTTCGTTCGGACTTCTTAGTCAGATCGCCATAATCAAGATCGGATTTACCGATCCTTATTGTTATTGCGATCCTCCAAGTGGATCGGGTGTTCTCGGTGCGTTTGGTCACAAAATGTCTTCTGGGTCGATCTGTCATCCAGATGGGCGGTCGAATCGGCATCATCACTGTCGACATCAGCAGCACCCTTCCCGATCAGCCAGTATTTCTTCTCCCATCTTAATTCCTTGTGCTTATCGGTTCGATCGGGGTGTTGGAAACTTGCGGATCATCCATAGTCGCCACGAGCGGATCGACTAGCACTTCAGGTGGGGTAGCCACATTCCAGATCGGTTTCGCCGATCCATCAATACACTTCTCCCCGCCCCTGTGCATACACACCAGGTCATCTGGTGAGGAGATCTCGCTCGGTCAGCCCCTGTCAAACGGGCAATGTTAACCCCCGTCGACGGGATGACCTTCTGTAGCACCGAATTGAGTGGACGTGTCACCATACTCATCTCCAGCGATAATACGATCATCTTCATCTGCCATCGGTTCCAGTGTCACCCGATATTGCGATACAACTGCGCTAACGACTTTTGGCACATCTGCCTTCAAGTACACTTTATCGGGCGATGACCTCTGGCACATCTTGATCGCTACGTGATCTGGTCCTTCCTTCCGAGGTGGGAGGTCTTCTTTGGCTGACTTGTCGTCGCCGATCCGATCGATGGTGGCCTTCCGCGCGAAGCTTTGCCACTGCTTATAACGTCTTGATTCGGTCGAAATGGATCCCACCCTCCACGGAACCTTTCCTTCAGCCAACCACATACCGACGATCGTACCGTTACCTAACAGCAGCGGTTTATTACCGATGTCAGTAACTCGTACACGATCGCTTCGATCTCCACCGTCCACAAACGTCGGTACCCATTGATAACCCCTGGTAACCCACAACTTATTTGTCTGATAGTCCTTTCCAACCGAGATATCTGCCGATCGACCCACATGAATGGGGATATCTTGGTCCCACCTCGCCAGATCAGTATGTGATCCGTATAGGGGGCGTAGAACAGCTAGTTGGATCTGGACTTCGTCTGGAAGCGTAAGCGCTCCATTCGACAGATCGATGCGTATTCCTGCCGGCACCATAAAATCCATACCAAGTAATGCGTCTTGGCCGGCCAGCTTACCAACCCAGGCGCTGAAGAAGTAGACCAATGAACCAGATAAAGTAATCTTCACACGCGTCCTCCCTTCGGTAAAATAGGAATTTTCGACGATTCCAATGCATTCTTGCCTCTGTGCATAGTCGATCTGACACCCAACCTTACGAGCAAAGGCGGAGTCGATAATTGAGACTTCTGCACCAGAGTCAAACCGCATCGTGGCATTCTCGTTATTAATCTTTTCATAGGCTTTCGTCTGCTTGAACCATTTGTTGGGAGCATGGTATTTACAGTAGCCGAGCGATTCGCCGGGCAGTAAATTCAACTGCATAACGACCTTCGATAGGGAATATTCATCAGTCGGAAGACTTTAGACCGAATGATTCCTGTACCCTGCCCTTTTTGCCGTTTTATCGCTGTCTTTTCCAACGAATGCATAGATGCTAAACGTAGATCGCTCGGCTCTATCCGGATTCCAACCTGGCGAGCGATCTAGTTTAACATCTTCTCGACATCGGACGGCAACATTCCCGCGTGTTTATTGGGAACATACCACTTGCGCATTTGATTGAAGAAGTGCTCCATCTTGCACTGTCCATCGTCATGGATCTCTCCACATGCTTTACATACAAATATGCAGTGATCGGTGGGGTGGCCGCGTCATTCACACTTCTTGCACGTAATTCTTCGCCAACAGCCACGATCATCATGACTGGTTGACCCGCAGTCAGTGCAGTTCTTATACGGCGAGTCCGGGTCCGATATGTTGCCGTTTCCTTCCTTCCAATCGGCACGGCGTGACGATGATCGATCTATGGGTGAAGAATGGGCGACGAAAATATGACGGTACTGTTCCTCGTCTGTCTCCAGACTGGACCAGCCACTGCTCTCCCTTTCTTATCCGGAGCTCATATCAGCCACTATCTCCCTGATCGCTCTGGCCGGTCTGGTCTCAGGTCTCTTCACATGATAGTCCTGCACCTTCGATAGGGATCGGTTCGATCCGACAGCAACTTACGTCGTCATACTTCGGGAGTGGCGCAGCATACGTAACGTCTGTTCAACTTCTTCCACATCCCTGAGGCATAGTAAGGTTAGCTGATCGGCCAACTCCTGGTCGTCCAGCGTACTGACAAAGTGGACCACGTGTTCTTGGGCAGCGCCGATCGGCGGATCGGTCTCCTTGATCGGAATCCCCGCACGCATCGCAGCCACTTTTAGCCGGTGAGGGTACTCGATCGGCGTTTCATAGCCCCTCTTCCTCATGTGGTGGTACCTTCGCGCATTAGAAAAGCCGGAGTTACAGTATTGCCTTTCAAACTCCATGCACACCAAACTCCAGTCAGATCGGAGATCCCAACTTAACTTCTGGATCCAGTTTGCAGCCGGTCCCTTCATCGATCTCGGAAGATCAGGCACCGTTCTTTGTTTGGCGTCTGATCACGAAGGAAGGCGGAATTCGTTCGGCTGAGCCATGATCGGGCTTGCTCCTCATCAGTATCCTTACCCGTAAAGTCCTTCAACTTGGTGCTTGCGGCCATGCGGATTCTTGGGATCGCCGTTGAACTGAAGTCAAACGCCGTCGTCGAGGCTAGGTTCACCTTACGTGCCCCGCCTCTTCTCGTACCACTGTATTCATCGTCAATTTCGCTGATCGACTCCATGTCGAAGTTGCTGCTACTTGCCGATCTGCGGAGGCGGGTTCGGCGTGACCTGCGTTTTGTCTTGAATACCAGTCTAACACCTTCGGACAGCTTGTATGTAGATGTTATTACTGCATTTCGACGTCCGCACAAATTGCCTCGTTTTCCTGAGCAGATCGGCTTAGTGCACGAGGGCGAATAGGTGATCTGCCTCGATCTGCGGAGTAATGCTTCATCATAGCCTCAAAAATGGCTTGCATGCTTGCTTTCATTGAGGGCGAGGTGACTGGATCGGTCTTGGGGGGTACCGATACCTGTGGCGCCCCTGGGTCCACGAATGGCATTCCGCCTCTCGTTGCGGCGCGGTTTTTCCCTTTCTTGTTCCGTGTGACTGGTAACGTGACTGTTACAGCGATCCAGGGTCATCCGCTCCACGCCCACCTCCAACTCGGACTAGCACTTGGAGGAAGGTGGAGACCCATATAGCGAGATATTATTATCGATTGACTTCTCGACAAGTGATTGCACGAGGTTTGGGGCTTATATTGCAATTGTGGGAGTTGGGCGGCGTACCGCCCCATCCATGGAGTCAGATGGTCATGTAGCATTGACATAGCTTGTCTTCCACGTATCGATTTCGAACAGCTTGCCAACATAATTAGCATTCTTGACCTTTATCCCAACCTCGGCTAGAATCGCCAAAAGATTCTTGACTAGTTGCAGCGGCCGATCGGAGTCGACGGTTCGGTAGTCGGCCCGTGTAGACGATCCGGAACCAGGGGCTTGACAATTCCGATGACTTCGTTTTAGCGAACGAATTTCTTCAGTTCATATATGTAGTACATCCTCGTCACCTCCTTGTCATCCACAATCCCATCATCGATCGGCGACTTTTCCTCTAAGTCGTCATCGTCCGAAAGCATTGCGAGCCTCTGCTTGTTCTTCTTAATTGGAAATTCGGGCAGATTGGAGTGATCCACCCCCATAGTGTTCTTCACATGCAATTTGTTGTTGATATGCATGGGATCAGGAACAGGGTCCTGATCCCTACTGGGACTATAGCAAGACTTGCTATAGTCCCGATCGGCTCCGATCGGAGCCTTGTGGGGAGGAATAAACTTGTTAGTCTCAATCTGGTCCTCCTCCTGGCCAGATAGATCATCGCCATCCTTTTCCACGATCACGACACGAGGCGATAAGCGTTCCTCGTGCCTATCTGCTCCACCAGGAGCGGAATGTGGAGTCGTAAATTCATTAATTTCGATCTGATCCTCCCCCTTAACAGATCGAACATCACCATCCTTTCCAACAATCAGTACACAAGGCGATCTGCGTTCCTTGTGTGCTCTCTGGAGAGTTTTTTTTGTATACACACTTTGCTGAATATCGCGGTGATATCCACGGTCACCCAATGATCCGGGCACGCGCACCATTTTGGTGGAGTCCAGTTCAAAATCGAACACCGAAATGTCCGGAACTGAACCACTATCGTGCCCAGCTGACCAACTAACGGAGGGGGTACTCCGCGGACCTTCGCCTGGGTGCCGATCAGGTGAGCGATCGGCACTGAAGGACGCCGAGTCCGATTCATCACGCGTCTCACCTTTTGTACCCATTGGTATGGGTGGCTACACACTCGGTGGACCGTTACTTAGTGGAGACTTCATGGAAGATCGATATGGATGTACCACTTCTGGGGTACTGATCCAAAATTCCAACGAAAGATAATGCGAAATAGCGGATCGGCAAACGAAGCGGAAATCTTCACTCCGAATGCGATTAAATCTGGCACTTAACCACCCGAGGCAGTGAGTAATCCAGCCAATAGTAAATCCTGGCACTTGATTACAGAGCAATGAGTAATCCAGTCAAAAAATGTTACTGGAACTTGACCGCAGATCGCGATGAGTAATCCATCCAATTCCTGGGACTTGATCGCAGCAGATCGCGATGAGTAACCCAGCCAAAAAATAACCCGCCTCCCTTGAACGGGGCCTAACTTTAGTGGTGAGTGAACGTAACGAGTGTTCCTTGTCGTGTGGCTTCCGTTGGAGCTATGTCCTGGCCGGGCTTAATAATCGTGAGGAGAACCTGTCAGTCTCCCGCTCCGAATGAATCAGATAGGAGCCACTGGCGACTTACGCAACCCGATGTAATACTAACACTGCACTTAATATCCAATAAAAATCCAATATGTAACTATATATAACCGTGTGTCTTACCTTAAATACGCGTACAAAACCCTCCAAGCACACGATTAGCCCAAAATACTCCGTCCTTTCAGCCAACCAGATCGATCTGCCTTGAAAACTGGTACACTGGTACAAAGTGGTCAAATATTTTCACTTGCACTTCACCACACTGGACGGCACCAGTAGTATTTTCAGTGGACGAAATCGCAGTGGTTTAAAGTGGTTTATATGCATGTAATTTATGATTAAAGTTTAGGACTAAATATTTTATTATAATAATACGCTTTTTATGTTTCTATTCTTCACCAAAAATCTCATCCCCGGAACCCTGAACTTACACTCAGGGCGCCCTTCCTACACGCGCGTAAGACACCAAGCACTGACCGGCTTGAGCTTAAACAAGTTGTCCGCACGCGCTTTCAACTCGTGTCATCTTCCCACAGGTTATGAGACCAAGGGGACACGGGGTCATCGAGATTTTACGATTTTAATTGATGGGGGGTTTCGCTCTAAGTTATATTTTTTGGAGGTTACGCACTAAGTTATTTCGATTAGAATTTTCTAGTGGAGATTCCGATAGAAGTCCCCTGCTTATCGAAGGGTTATCGATGTCGATTTTGTATTTTTTGTGATTGATACTTTCTCATTCCGTTAACATGGAAGAAGAAAAGGTTGATCAAGAATATTTTTTAAAGGAACTGCTTAATCAGATGAGTCAGATGAACAAGAGTCTTGAGGTGATGGAAGAAGAGCGCCGCTCTCAAGCGTCCAGTACATCACCTCTCTCGAGGAAGGTCTTACCGGTTGTAAGGAGGGATAGTCCCTTCATGGAAAACGTAAACATTTTTGGTCCGTTAGGTCGTCAGATGACTATGAATGGCCTGGCCGGGGAAGAAGTCATTGATCTCCCAGGCATGCAGCATGCGGGGGTGCAGCATTCACGCCAAGGTGGACCAACTGTTTATGGTGGTGTGGATTAAAATAATCCACCACCTGGAAATGTGTTCGTAAATGAAGCTGCGTATCAGCAAGGCGCAAAGATACCAAAGTTGACTATACAGAAGTTTACAGGGGCAGAGGTTTACCCTGGACTTCGGTCTGGATTCCAGCAATGGGCGTTTTTCTTCATATAAGCCCTGGCAATTGCCGAAGCGACATCGGGCTTTACATGGACCGAACGTCTGAAGGCAAATAATCTTGGAGAATATTTGGACGGAGCAGCCGGCCAGTATTTCAGAGCAAATATTAGTACTTGGTGGCAGTGCTCCCCGAAATTAAATTACGTGCTGGAACAAATGTGGCGTGCATTTAAGGTGAGTATATCGCATCAACAAGCCACGTCACTGTTCACAGAGGAAACGGATTCAAGACGCACCTGGAACGAACATTTCCTATACTTGGTCACACTATCTCGTGAGAGCAATTCAAGTGAGCGACGGATAGTCGAAAACCTTGTAAAACACGCTGCGCCAAGCCTGAAACTCGCTATGATGGTTCGATATAACCCGAACAGGGTAGATTACATTCAGCACGCCCAAGCATTGATGGCATGGGCGCAAGAGATCGAAGAAGATAGTTTCAAGGGTAAACGTGCGTCAAGAACCTCAGTAAACGCCGTAAATGAAGGAAAACGCAAGTTAGTATGCAATGGGTGCGGTGACGAAGGACTCAAGCGTTGTGATTGGCCAAAAAGAATCCACAAGAAAGGGCAAAATTGCTTAAACTTTTTAGCCGCAACATCTTTTGTTTTGGCTAGGAATAATCGGACGTAATTTGATTTATGATCACCAAAGTTAATCATATAACGATTACCGAGCCTAGCCCTTGGCGTTATCGGACCTTTGACGTCGGAACAAATAACACCGCCAATCCGCTCGATTGGCGAATCGGTACCACTGTCCCTGACAGATCGTACGTTTTTTGTCTGCTTGCCCTGGGAACACGTCAGACAGTTCAGACGCTTATGATATGTCAGTTCGATGCCACGTGAAGCGTCTTCCGCAAGACGTTCAAAGGTATCGTAGTTCAGATGTCTGAATCGTGCATGAAAAAACATTAATGACCCTTTTTGGACATCCGAGCTTCTAGCGGTATCGGTATCGTTACTTTCCACAATTGCCATAACGGAGGGGTAATGAACCGCCTCATCATCATGCATCAAAACGTTAGCCTCCACTGTCAAAACTTTATTGAACTTTTGTATATCGAAAATAGGAGATCGGGTGGGCGCGTGCAACATGGTACGTTTACCATGAACGTATGCCATTTCACACCTTTTCTCCTCCAAAAGGCCATACGAGAGAATATTCTTGGCGAGATTTTCCACAAAGTAAACGTTATCAATGCGAATTGTGTTTGTTTTACCACCGGTCAAGACTTGGATGAGTATCCAGCCTTTTTGGGAAATTTTTAATTTATTCCCATCGGCCTGGAAACAGGTGCAGTCAACCGGTTCAACATCACGCAGGTATTTATGCTGGTTGATCAAATGCATACTAGCACCGGAATCAAGTATCAGAGTGCTGCACCCAATTTGTTTGGAAAGTCACTAATTGTTAGTGAGAAATCCACCTTTTTCTGAGCCTTTTTGGACATTTCGGTCTAATATGACCGATTTGTCCGCAACCATGGTATTTTATGGTTTTTTTCTCTTCCACAAAGTTCACTGCACCAGCACTAAATGCGTTTGCACTTCGTGATTCGCCTTCAATTGCATGAGCGAACTGAGTGAGTTCCTCGGCATGGCGTAAGAAGTCGGACCTAGTGTGGTCGAACTTAGCCATCAAAATGGTCTTAAGTTCGGGTGATGCGTAGTGTACCACGTTGTCTTAAAAAGTGCTTCACTACCACCCACAGCCTCTGAAATCACCACCAAGTATAAATAATGTTCAGTCCATGAACGCTTGAGGATTTTTCGGGTTGTAAACAATTCCATCGCCTGTGCAGAGGTGATTGAAGTATTTAATGCACTAAGCATTTTATTCATCACATGCACTAACGTAATTGAATTATTCCACCATGAGTCAATCTGGCGATTGTACTACTTCTACGCAATACCACTTAGGTAATGTCCAAGGAGATCCACCTTGATATCTTCACTCCAGTAAAATCCACAAGCCGATTCGGTTAGCGAAACTTGTCGGATGAAGCCAGTACACCAATCTTTAAATCCATCACCCAGACCACGGTACACTTCGGTAGCATAGAAAACTTTAATTGAAAGCTTGCATTCCTTGGCAGACGGGGTTTTGAAGATAGGAGATCGATGTTCTATCGGTGTACCCATATTTTGGTACTGGTTGTTGAAAGCAGGTTGGGCCTGCGGTTTTCGCTCAGGCGTACTGTCGAGCGACGCCAACCGCATACGAGTGACCAACCGCATAGAATTGTTGAAACCGAAAGTGTTATCCGAAGAGATAGCGCGAGAAGCTTCCAATTTGTCCCATCGCTTGCACAGTTTTTGAAACATATTCAAAATCTGCATCCCTTCGGTTCCAAGACCTGCGGACCTTTCCTCCACGGAACCGTCATCACTTGAGACAGTATCCGTATTTGGCTTTCACTTTTCGGTTAAATTCACTCAGTTGCTATTCACTCACTAAAATAAGCAGACTATTTTTTAGCAAAAACATCGTACAGAGTTGTTTTAAATCAACATTTTCAACAGGCCTCGTTGTCTTGCGTCAAAATCCTGTCACTAAAACAAGTGTCGTCTAATTACGGGACGTATACTGTACACTATACACTTAGTTGATTTGTTATCAGGGTCTCGTTGCAAATTCGTGCACCGACTGTTCTCTACCCCCGTTAAATTGACTCTTGAACCTCCATCATATCCACTCGACCCACCCCATGGAAACCGATGCGCTGCCCCTCGAGCGTGGCAACGTTGATCTGTCGTCTATAGGACAAAACTATCCATCGCTTCATGCACCACCTCACCTGCTGTCCGAGGATACCCTCCCGTCCACTCACGAGCCGCAGCATGGAGCCATGACGTATGGTACCGTACCGACTCGATTTCCGAAGTCCCGTTGCGACCAAAACGAGCGTGGCCACGCTGGTGGCGCGCGCAGGGGTCCTACCCATTGTCGTGAACGGTACATCGGGCCTCATTGCGTTTTTACTCTCGTCGACGTTGGCCGTGTCGTGTGCGAGTGTATTCGTCGTGCACGGTACGCCCCTCGCCCCTGTCCTCGCTCGCTTCATCGACATTAATTTATTAGGTACCGCGATTCTCTCAATCGTCTTAGCCTGGCAAAGTCGTGCCCCGTAGACCTTGGGGTCGATCGATGTGTTTGTGGCGCCCATTCTGTCGGACATGGCCGAGAAAATCTCGAGTCGATTAGAGGGGCAATTAGATGTCGTCGTGCCCACGACAATAGTTATGGTCGCCCTCACTTCCACGCTCTTAGGCCTCGTGTTTTTCACCATGAGATGGTTCCGTGTCACGTCCATTGCCAATTACATGCCATATCCTGTCATTGCCGGCTTTTTATCGGGCATTGGCGCCGAGTTAATGAAAAATGGCGTCCACATGGCTTCGAGTCGCGCGTTGTCCTGGGCCTTCTTTTCCGTCGACACGCAACGCTTGCTCGTGCCGGCCATCTTGTTTGCCGCCGTGGCGCGTCTCGCGCAGTACTGGAAAATCCCCGTGGCCATCTCGTTCCCGTGTCTCTTGCTCGTGTCGCTCCTGGGGTTTCAAGGCGCGGCGTATCTTTGGGACGCGAGCATGGACGAATTAGGCCACGCCGAGTGGGTCTTTGCATGGGATCCCGCGGTCGTGGCGCGGACGCCCATGTGGTACCCCTGGGCGACTATTGAGTGGACGCACGTCCAGTGGCGTACCGTCTTGGACGAATGTTCCGGCTACTTGATCTCGCAAAATGTTGATTTAAAACAACTCTGTACGATGTTTTTGCTAAAAATAGTCTGCTTATTTTAGTGAGTGAATAGCAACTGAGTGAATTTAACGGAAAAGTGAAAGCCAAATATGGACTTATGATATTTAATATGATAAAAAGTTACGGGTGTGTGTGCGAATAGCAAAATTGGGGTGTGCGAATAGCAATTCCCAATATATATGACTTTTACTTTTGGCAAAACTCGAGCAATCGGACAAGCACTTCGGGCTACGGCTATTGAGAGCCGCTACAGCCCATCTACGCACGCACTTCAAGCTACCAAGACTACCTGCGCCAACACTCTCTGCATGTGGCGTATTTCTTTCCATGCGCTTTCCTCGTTTCCTGTCATAATGTAATGACCGTCATGGAGTCTCTACTTATGACGGGTATCTCCTCCTGTAATACTGTGACAGCGCTTTCCCATCGTGTCGTTGCTTCCCCACACCTCGGAGCTAACGATTTGGTCATACTTGATCCAATGGTATCATATTCTACTCGATGCTTTAAATTACAAGTTCGATTGTTGGGCGGAAATTTGTCATACGCGCGTCACAGTCTACGCAAGATATGTTTCCTAATTCCTGTGGAAAGTTTCGGTTGACGTCAATTAAATGCGCACCATACATCCCTACTTAATGTTTCTTGCCACATCTGCTAAAAATACCAGCAGCGCATCTAGAGTTAAACTAAAGAACGCCTGAGAAATACTAATATTAACCGTTACCACCATGGCCACGGCCACCGTAAACACCACCGCTTGTCCGCCTTAATCGGGGTTTGTTATTGGAATAAAGCGAGAGCTCCTTCCTGATCTTGTACCTCTTATGGTACTCCTTCAGCCTTTTCTCTTCTTTCTCCTCTACCACGAGCTCTCCTTTCACGTATGTTGGCTAGACCTTCTACTTGTGCTGCTTCCGGAGGCCAACCGGCCTTTGGTGTGACCAGACGTTGATCTTGGCGTTGCATGTGCGCTCCACAAGGGTGGCCATCCCCTTATTGTCCCGTGTCTTCTCTTTCTTTTTGATGATTAGTTTTAACATGCATACCAATGGTTGTACCTACATTAAGACCAACCGCTCGTTTAATTTGCTTACTATTCTTCCTCTTTTTCTTTCGGTGTCCTTGCCTCTTTTTGACTTACGTCGGTCCGGCTCCCCTCTTCGAAAGGCCATGTGGCTGCTCGTAACAGCAGGAAAGAGATGTTGCTGTCTTTTTACTGTCGCTGGTCCTCTAAACGATTATGATCACTCTCCTTATGATGTTGACAGTTACTGCAAACTTCCTCACGCAGTTCCGTCATGCTCCGTAAAGTTGGTGCTAGTACTGCGATTACTTCTGCCTCACTCTGGATAAAATATGGGAATGAAATATTCTCTGTATTCCTTAATTTGATGGCTGAGATCACCGCATTTGAGGCAGTGCCTACTTCCTCTTTTTTCGGGATGCTCCAATGGTAACTCGACCCCGCATCAATAATATCTCCAAACCCCCTGCAGCGCTTGAGTACATCCAACCGCTTCAATGGTTAACCCCGAGTCCAAATATGGTTTCTAGAGTGTTCCCCCTTGATCTAACCCCTCAAGTTGGAAGCAACCGTAACGTTTCTCTAGAGGAAGGCTGATATTAATATTACGCGTCACACGCGTTGCAGATTACAGCCAATCTTGATGTTCTGGCACTTCTCTTCTCGCGTGGACATTGCTCAAACGTGTGAAAAATGGAAGCCCAAACAACGCCTCGACTGCTTATATTGTTGTTTTACCTGGTCCACAATTTCCCACAACTTCAGCACCACAAAAGGCGACAAAGAGTCCCTGGTTAGAATAGTTCAAGCGCCTATATGAGGTTCTTCACGAAGTGTTACCCCATCTTTCAACGCGCCAGTTCAGCGTCGGTGCCCTTATAGGCCCTGACGTGAAAATAATACTCGAAGCTAAAACCCGGACGAGCAGGTCGAAATCATACACAATTTTAACGAAATTAAGTCGCTTTGCCGGTACCATCAGCGCCCGCGACATCGCACGTCCAGACCTTAAGTTCGATGTATCCCCGAACACAAGGAGTGGAGCACCATCTCCTGTGATGGCTCCTCGAATTAGAGACAGCTAATAGAGTGGAGAAATAGCGTGTACTCAGGTTACAGGTACACATTGCCCTTATATCTCTTGGTGCTCGAGTCTGGCATTGACATGTGGATCACACGTCTGCGTACGAAACACAACACTCGTTTAAGTTTAGGAGTTAAAGCTCACCTTTGACCCCCCAAAAACATTTTAGATATCGTTTTCAACTCCTGAATATGCGTGAGGGTAAGCTTGTTACTCGCAGTTGGCACAATATTTGCTATCAAGTACTGTGATGAAACTTTAGGCGCATAGCTGTTACGTCATACAGTATCTCATCCGGCATCTCTCCAGGATGCTATCTGCCAAACCATATAGGGAAGTTTCAGTTTATTCCATCAACCCCGTACACTAATGAGAGAAACATTCGCAGTAGGCAATATTCAGCGTGAAGAGAAACTGTGGAGAAGCGTGCCCAAAATTTGGCACACTTCTGGTCAAGTTTTGTCAAGGCATTTGGTCTAACTTCGGATTGGTTTAAACAAGGGGGGCTTTTCAGCCTATCAGTCTCAAGAAGTGTCAAGAACGCAAGTTTTGGTGAGTCACCCGACTTTGGGTATTTTACATATTTTTGTGGGGGTACATTTAGGGACTACAGGGTAGTCGTATTTTAGTTGTGGTTTTACCTTTTAGGACAGAGGTTATACCTTTAAGTAAGGAAATCTTTTAGCTTTCGGATAAGTGGCTGAAACCTCTTCTGGTCTTGGTTCACACCACAGCTAGGGGTCGCCGTTCTTCCCTTTTCGTACACTAGTCGCCTCCGCCCGCCGCGGAGTGTTTGGGGGCAGAGGGTCGAATTATCCCCTCTCGCCCATTATACCCGGTCTGGACGCGCCGCACGCGCACTTTGGCCCACCGGAAGTCCCTCGACGGGAGTACGATTTGGTGATCTCAACACCTCAACTCAAGTACGTTTGGAACGTGCTATTCACTGGATTGGTCTTGGCGTGGAGATATCGTTTGTGGAGTTTCACGAGCATATTGGGTCTTTACGTGGACATATTGGCTTGTTTTAATATTGGTTGGAAACTAGACCGGTTTTGGTCTTATTTCGTATTGGTCAGGGGCTAGACCGGAACGGTCGGTCTACCCTCTATTATTTCGTATTGGTCAGGTATTGATCGTTTGGACGATCGACCTATTGGAAGTTATCTCTTGGAAGTGTTTTTTGTCTGTTTGTGTCTGGGGTGAAGAGTTCCGCCCCAGAGATACCTACCCAGATCGGTCTTCTATATTCAAGACCGCTTCGATCCAATCTGCGATCCCGATCCACCGAGTGTGTAACTAGCCCATTCCATCGGGTACACAAGGTGAGATGGACACTAAACAATCGGACCAAGTGGGTTCTGAAGACGACCGGTCGTCTGCTTGCAGCGGACGATCGGACCAGATCTCGGGTGGTGGTCCGCGGAGTACCCCCTCCGAAAGTTGGAAGTCTGGGCGCGATGGTGGTAGTCAGGTTATCGATGCTAATGTTTTCGATTTCGAACTTGACTCCACCACAATGGTGCGCGTGCCCGGATCACTTGGTGATCGTGGATATCACCGTTCTGATATTCCATCAAAAATTGGATTCGAAGATTTGAATGATTTGAATATGGAGTCGTTCTGGAGAGGACGTAAGGAAAGGCTATCGCCTTACGTTCTCGTTGTTGATAAAGATGGCGATGTCCGATCTGGCCTGGCGGAGGACCAGATCGGGATTAATAAGTTTTTGCCTCCCCAAAAGTCTCCCACCGGAGCCGATCGGGACTATAGCAGGTCTTGCTATAGTTCCGGAAAGGATCAGGACCTTGGTCCTGATCCTATGTGTATGAATGAAAAAATTGATGGAAAACTATAAGATGAAAATTACTTGGAGGCTGACTGGAATGATCCGGTCTACCTCCCTAAAGTCCCCAAGGTACCCAAGGTGCCCAGAAAAGGGCTGGGAATGCCACCCGACGAAGACGACTTCGAAGAAAAGTCGAAGGTCGGGGATGAGGCTATGACTGAACAAGACCTGGACAAGATGTATTATGTTTTTGAATTGAAGCGATTTGTTCGCCAAAACCAGGTCTTTCGGGTGTTGGACCTCCATATCCCCGACCGTCTTCTCGGTCCCACTACCGAGCGGATCCAGAGTGATCGACCATTACTGCTCAACAAGAATTTGGTGTCGATGTTGGCGGAGGTTGGCATTAAAATGCAGAACCCCGCCGGTGTCAATAAATTGTTTGAATTTGATGCTTGGAGACTGGAGGCGTCGATGTCGGACCTCCACGACCGTTTGGTGCCACTGGTGGGGGCGGTTCGCCGCCCAACTCCCACCATGGCAATGAAGGTCGCCGAAGCCTCCACAGAGCTTGTTGACATTGGTTCCGATGATGAATCGGTCTACCAGTCTCCACCGGCTTCTAACAGCTCATCAGAGTTGGAGACCGGTGTCGAGCGGATGACCATGGGGGTGGACCATGCCCGGTCTGAACAAAAAAGGGACAGGCGGCAGCAAGGGGCTGTTTGCCAGTCAGGGCTCCGGAAAGCCCCACAGGCCTCAGTTCCGCAAAAGGAGGGTATCAACACGTTGCCCATGACGCGAGCCAACGTCCAAGCCATGTTTGAGACGATGATGCAACGTTTCATGGAAGAACGGGTTAGACCACCTATGCGCCCACATGTCCAAGACCGGTCTACCTGTCAAGGTGTCAAAGTTTGCAAAGATGTGGATATGGAATCGGTAACATCTATGGATAAGCCTATTAGAAGTGATAAACCAACCGGCAAGGGAAGGCGCAAGCCGCAACCGGCAAGACCGCGTAGACCAAGCAAGACAAGTGACTGTGATATGGAGTCGGTCGGCGGTCTTGACGACCATGGTGGGTCAGATGGTACAGGCGCAGGCAAGGTGCGCAAGGCTAACCTAGCCTCCACTACTGCCTACGACTTTGGATCTGCTGCGATTCCGCGCATCCGTATGGCCGCGACGACCGACCTCAAGGACTTCACCGGCAAGGATTCTGAAGAAGACCAGGCCCGGTCTTGGTTCAGTCGGGTCAAGTCTGCGTTCCTGCGAGACCAGAACCCAAAAAGCGAACGTTGTTTAATCTTCCGGGATTTGTTAAAAGGACCGGCTGCAAACTGGATTCAACAGTTGGGTCGGGGCGTCCGGTATTACTGGGACCTGTTATGGGCGGAGTTTGAAGGTCAATATTGTAACTCCGGATTTTCAAGCACCCGTAAGTACCACCATATGCAGAAGCGGGCCGACGAAACACCGATCGAGTATTTGCATCGGTTGAACGTGGCTGCACTTCGCGCCGGCATAACAATCAAAGAGAATAACCCGACGAACGGTGCCGCCTTAGAACATGTGGATCACTATATTAGTACCCTTGACGATCAAGAACTGGCGGACCGGCTTACTCTACTGCGTCTTAAGGATGCGGGAGAAGTCGAACAGACCCTGCGGACGTTACAACAGTCTCGTAGTATGAGAACGAAGACCGCTGGTGGATCAGGTAGCTATCGTTCCAAGACCCAGACCGATCCGGTCAAGAGACCTTGAACCAGACCGACCCGAGCGGTCAAGGCAATTGTAGCTGATGACAGCACGGGGTCAGAAGGGGAAAGTGGAAGTCCATCCAGCCAGGAGTCATCGGATGAAGACCGGTATCGTTACGTCTATGTTGCGGGACCTGCCCCGAAGACCAAGTCGAAGTCCGACCAGGTGGACCGGAAGGGAAGGAACGGAAGCAAGTCCGATCTAGACCGACCTCGTCAGAAGTGCTCCCACTGTGGGTCGAGCAAACATTATGGTCCAAACTGCTGGAAGAAGATGGTGTGCAAGAAGTGCGAGAGACGCGGCCACCCGACGGACCACTTCCTCTTCGTATGAAAGTCATGTGGAGAGATCCACGAGGCCGGCCACTGCAAGATTGAAGAATTTTTTAACATGATGCGCAAGTGGTACGTGCCGGACAAGCACGCGGGGATGCTGCCGCCGGACGCAGAAAATATGTTAAACTAGAACGCTTGCCAGGTTGGAATCTGGATCGAGCCGAGTGTTCTACGGTTCACATCTATGCATATGTCGGCAAGGAGGATAAGACCGACAATACACGTTCTATTCCAAATTGCGTCGACCGAGACCATCCGGTCTACAGTCTTAAGACCGATGAGTACTCCCGGACTAAGGTGGTTATGCAGTTGGACTTGCTGCCTGGAGAATCCCGCGGATACTGGAAGTATCACGCGCCTGATAAATGGTTCAAGCAGGCGAAAGCCTGTGGCAAGATTAATAACCAGAAGGCGACGATGTTGTTCGACTCTGGAGCTGAAGTATCGATAATCGACTTCGCCTTTGCTCGTAAGGTCGGATGTCGTATAGACGATACCCAGAGACAAGAATGCGTCGGGATCGGCGAAAACTCTTATATGACCGAAGGAAGAACGAGTGTGAAAATTACTTTGTCGGGATCGCTGGTCTACTTTTTCAGCGCTTGGGTTGGCAAGTTGGCTGGTCAAGACGCTTTACTAGGAATGGATTTCATGGTCCCAGATGGTATTCGCCTAGACCTGTCACATGGAGAGCTTACGCTCCCGGATGAGGTCCAGGTCCAGTTGGCTGGTCGAAGACCTCTGTATGGTTCGTATACCGATCTGGTCCGGTGGGACCAAGACATCACTATCCCAGTGAGTCGGTCTGCCGATACCCCGGTTGAGAAAGTTTTTCGTTCGGGGAAGTTGTGGTTGACCAGGGGCGATCGGTGGGTCTCGACCTTCGTAAAGAGTGCTGGTCGACGTGATTTTGTCCGTGTTACCAATATCGGTGACAAGCCGCTGACACTGGACAATAACACTATTGTCGGCATGTGGTTAGCAGAAGGGAAGGTACCAAGGAAGATGGGGTTCGTCTCGATTGGGTCGAGGCGGTATGTCGAGTGGAAAAACCTGGCGTACCAATCGACCACCGATCTTATCAGCGATGATGGGTCGGTGGAAGAGGATACCTCACCTTTAGTGGAAAGACAAAGTTATGTCACCCCAAAAAAGATGTTTGGTCCGAAGAAAGGCGCCGCAGTCACCAGGAACGGTGGACCATCAAGTAGACGAGCTGAGGCTAGTCAACGTTGTGTCAGCATAAGACCAGGCGACAGCGGAGCAAGAAACGGAAGAAGGGGAATATCAAGTTGCTAGGTCGGACCATGAAGGTATTCCTAATCAGACCGATATCAGTGAAGTACAGCCCGTTGATCAAGACCAGGGGCATTCAGCCGGTCCAGATGGTCTAGGTGATATCGCCCCAGAAGATGAACAAGTCTGTATACATGAAGGAGGGGAACAGTACATTCAGGAGCTGGAAAGCCAAATGGCAGTTCTCCCTGAAGTGTCTTCCGACTCGCCCGAAGTTACAATGGATGATTTACAAGTGGGTGATCAAGACCTTAACATTCCAGACCAGATCGAGCAGTTGAAGAATATCATATGGAAGAAAAGACATCTGCTGATCGGAAAGGGCAACGCCTTACCACCTGCAGCCCGTGGTGCGATTTGTGATATTGACGTTGGAGATGCCAAGCCGATTGCCCAGCGATGTCGACGCGTGGCGCCACAGTACCGTGAAAAGCTTTCTGATCTCATTAAAGGACTGTTGGTCACCAAGATTATTAGACCGTCGACCTCGCCATGGGCCTCGCCGATCATAATTGTTATCAAGAAGAACGGCGTTGACATTAGACTGTGCATCGACAATCGGCTGGTAAATCGGTTAGCTAAACTTATGGTGTACCCGATGCCGCTGATTAATGATTTGTTGGAAGACCTGGACAAGACCTTGTGGTATTGTTCGCTGGACATGGCAAGTGGATTTTGGGTGGTCTCGATGACTGATCGAGCCCGTGAGATTTCCGCATTTGTGACACCGTTTGGTCTTTTCTAGTGGAACCGTATGCCGTTCGGTCTGAAGAACGCACCCCAGATCTATCAAAGGTTGATAGACAAAGCACTGTACGGACACTTCAAAATCAAGACCGATCGGGACCCTGCCGAAAGTTATGATGTGTTTACAGAGGGTGAACCCGATCGGGAAAGAAGACCGTCCGTTCTAGGGAGGCGGTCGTACATCGACGACATTCTGATACCTGCCTCGTCATGGAACGATCTGTGCGAGAACGTTGAATGATTGTTGGAGACATGCGACCGCTGGAACCTATCTATCAGCGCCATAAAAAGTTTTTGGGGTATGTCCAAGGTCGCATATTTCGGTCATATGGTCTCGAACAATGGTCTAGAGGCTAATCCTAAGGACCTGGATTCGTTAAGCAACCTCCCGTTTCCCAAGTCTCTGAAGGCAATGCAGTCCTTCCTAGGAAGTTTAAACTACTACAGCCGCTTCATCGAAGATTTTGCTATCTACGCGGCTGTGTTGTATGAGCTCCGGGAAGTGGACTACCATATGTTGCGCGAAGAAGACCGGGCAACTTTACATGGGGGCGCCGACTCTGGTCTTGCTGCAGATTGTCCGCAAGTGGAGGCCGAAGACCATATGAAGCGTGCAAAGTTTTCTTTTGGTATGTTGAAGGCTAAGATGGTGACGGCACCGATTTTGAAACATTTCGATCCCGAAAAGGTCGACCATTATTGTATATGCTAGTCAGTGGGCCATTTCGTCCACTCTAGTACAAGATCATGATGATGTGTACCATCCGGTCACGTTTACGAGCCGGAAGATAAAACCAAATGAAGTGAACTATGGAATTGTCGAGAAAGAAGTTATGGCGTTGCTACGAATTCTGGATGTGTGTTACAACCTGCTGGTCGGCCGACCTATAAAGGTCCTGTCCAGGCGGTCTACTTTGGCCTGGCTATTATGAGCCAATGGGATGGACGGACGTCTAGACAGATGGTCGGCGGTCTTGTCGCAGTGGACCCTCGAGGTCGTTAAGTGCACCAGGGGCGAGGAATAGATATTGGGCACATTAGCTGCCAGTATCACCCCTCGGTCTGAAGTGGACGAGGCATTGATAGTGATTGCCCCGAGGAAGCAACTTCGGCAGTCAGTTTCGAGACCGGCCACCGACCGTCGACCATGACGAAGAGCTCTTGGTCTTAAGTTTTGACGGATCAGCAAGCGTGAAGAAGAAGGTCGGCGCCTATAGTGCCATATTGTGGAAGTTGCCACAATGGTCTATAGTTGCAGCCGCTGCGGATTTCATGACGGATATTACTGTTAACGAGGCAGAGTACCGAGGTCTACTTCTATGTCTGGACCTGCTGTCGTCGAAAGAGAAGGGGTGAGTCATCATATGTGGTGACTCCAACCTAGTGATCAGGCAGATCACCGGAGAGATCGACTGCAAGGCTCCACGGCTGAGGTCGTTAGATGATCGTGTAGCCGGTGCGTATACGCACGGTGCGGCTAGCGCACAGAGGAAGGCTTTCCTTAAAGCAGCGTTAGCCGCTACTTAGCCGATACGCCCTTATTAAGGGCTTAGTAGGAGAGAGCTCTCCTACTCGGGGCCAAGATTCCCGGGTTAGTTTACTCTATCCTGTACTAGTGCCTTAACGGCAAGGCTCCCTTACAAAGGGTGTAGCTAAGGGGAGGGCTCCCCTTACGCTACGGCACTCACTACACGCACGACCGGTCGAGGTCGTGCGTCTGTACTAAGGAGTGAAAGTAAAACTGAATATATTTAATATGTAATTATTTAAACTAATATAAACTATATGTAACACTAAGTAGAATATTCCTAATTCATACCTAGCTAAAATGTAGTGTACACACCTGTGTACTGACACGTGAATGGCTGACACACCAGCCAAAGGGCCCATGCCCTGATTGGTTAAAATAACCAAAGGTTGGAAACCTTTCAACCCGGCCAATACTGGCCTCAACCGTAGTGTACTCATGTACACCAACACTCAGTGTTACACGAATGTAATCCCGTTACATCCTCCCCCATCAAGACTATTGCTTACGCAATAATCAAAATTTTGTTGGAGAACTCCAACGCCAGTTCCTCTGGCCATCCATATGTACACCTTCAGTGGTGCTATGGCGTCTCCTCTAGAAGAGGTAGACTACTCCGAAAACTCGGAAGTGGATGCCTTTGGGGATACCTCCCCAATGGAGAGCCGCTCCGACAGCGCCGAACGGCGTTGTCGGCAGCCTAATCCCTTCCCCACACGAGAGGAAAATGCACTAACCAGTGCGGCACCCCTGCCCGTATCGGATGATACATCCGAATCGCCTAAGGCGATCATCACTAATGAGCTGGACGAAGCTCAAGACTCCCAACTTGTCGTACAGGCACTAAGGACTGCGTTACGCGCCCCCAAACGACCGTCAAGGGCGGCTTATAATTTTGATGGTCCTCGTGACCTTCCAAGATGGGCCAGGCGTTTGGTAAGGACTAGTCTAGCGTCCTATACCCCTGGCCCCGCGGCTGAACAGCCGTACCAACGCGAACGCCGTGAGAAACTCCGGCAACAACTGCTTACACAAAAGCAGTTCACTAGCGTCTCGTACCGAGAGCGCTTAAACAGGCAGGCACAAGGTGCCCCTGTTGAGAACCTCCGCGAGGTTCCTTTCGTTCTTTCTCCGGGAGAAAGTGCCGATGACGCAAAGAAAAAGTTCCGCGCTTGGGCGGAAGGGGAGAAGCTTCTCCCCAGCTTCGATGAGCTGCATGACAGCTATTCCCGTCGAGACATTTGGGTGGAGAGGGTGTTGCGCCTTAATTTGCCAAAGCTAAGGCGATGGAGCAACTACGTGCTCCGTATAGCACTCGCTACGCCAGCGCCCCTGTCTCCACCCTGATGTCCGGAGACAGTGTGGTCGCCACATCTGCCTCCGGCCAACTCCCACTTATTGGGAGTGAAGAGGCTTCTCATGCCCCTCTGGTCGTTCACCTACAGCGGGATTCTCCCGCTCAAAAGCGTCAACGACGTCGCGGCAATCCTGCCGTAGGGGAGTCTCGAACTCCCACGAACTCTGTGAGTGTGGATAACCCTTCCCTTTCACCAGATACTGGGTTTGACCCCGATGATGGCGCCGCGCCATCAGCCTCTCCACATGAAAGTGTGGAGTACTCTCCGCATCGAGCATTGGAGGAGGAGGTCGCACAATTGCGACGTGAGATTCGCGCGCGCTGTGATCGACACAGCCTTCACATCCATGATCTCCACGAGGGGATCCGCGATGAGCGGGATGCCACTGATCGCTTCGAGAGGCGGCTTGCCTCTCTCGAGACGACCGTTGCGGAGCTTCGTGGTCGCATTTATGCCCTTTTGGGCTTCCTTCGCCCTGCGGTGCCTTACGGCTATCCGCCTTTCCACCCTCCTCCAGGATGGGCCCCGCCTCCGGGTCCTGGTATGGCTTAAGCATACCGACATAAAAGGTTGGATGCGTACGCATCGCCTTCGGGATGTCTAAGGTGTACGACAAGCCCTTTCGGGCTAACACCTTAAAGGGGCCCACAAACCTGGGGTGCAGTTTATTCTTCAACACGTTGTAAACTGCATGTGTAGGAAGATTTTTAGCGTTTAATAAAAAACTTTCTCCTACTCTGTATACCTTTTTGTTACGCCGTCCCTTTCGGTCAGCTTGCTCCTTCTGCTTGTCTTGGCTTTCCGCCATGGCATCGCAGACGTGTCGTAAGACACTAAGGCGCGTCGATAAAAACTTATCGATGTGCTTTCGCACAGATACAGGGCTGACATCGGGGAATCCTACCCCCTCAAGCCCTGGGCCACACACACGTGGCGTTAACAGAACCCTCGGATTCACCAATCCGTTCACGTAAAACGGGGTAAACCCCGTAGATGTATGTACCGAATTGTTGATAGCAAATTCAACCATCGGAAGCATCTCACTTTAACTCTTTGGAGAATCCGGACATAAACTCCGGATAATATTATCAACAACGCGATTAACGCGTTCTGTTTGACCTTCCGTCTGCGGATGATCCGCAGTGGACATGAGGAGCTTGGTGCCTAGCACCTTAAACAACGCTCCCCAGAATTGTCCCGTAAAACGGGGATCCCGATCCGACACAACGGAATCGGGTAGACCATGTTGTCGAAAGACACGGTATAGGAACACTTTTGCTGTTCCTTGTCCATCGATGGACTCTGGCACCGCCGCCAGGTGAGCCATCTTGCTCAAACGGTCTACAAAGACCAATATGCCGGTTTTCCCGGCCTTATCCTTCGGAAAACCGAAGATAAAATCCATGCTAATGGATTTCCAACACTCCATTGGAACCGACAAGCTCGCCAAAGGCGCAGCTGAACTTGCAGAGGGTTTAACCCTCTGACACGTCTCACAGGTGCGTATATACGCACCGACCCACTTATACATTTTGGGCCACCAATACAAAGCGCTTAAGGCGCTGTAGGTCTTATCTCGACCTAAATGACCCCCGGTAGGGGCGTCATGTGCCTCAAAGAGGACTCTATACTTCAGTTCCTCATCATGAGGAACAACCACCCGCGGAGTGTCCTCTGCGCTCGTGCTATAATATAGCAAACCGTCACAGTACCTGTAACGGTGTAAACGAGCTTTAGCTCGACTTGACAGGGTTGGCTCAGACGAGCCAAGTCCCTTTCCACCCAACGCGCTGATAAGCGCCGTACAGTGTGGGTATTTCTCATACGCCTGGCGTATGAGATCCACCACAGACGAGGTGACGAATGTCGCGTGAGAGAGCTCGTAATCGGGACGACGCGACAACGCGTATGCAAGCACGTTCTGCTTGCCAGGTTTATACTTAACCTCAAAGTTGTACCCCGCAAAGAAGGAGAGCCAACGGGCCATCCGTTGCGAGAGATGAGGCGACTTTGTCGCTGTCCGTAAGGACGCGTGGTCAGTATAAACCACGAACGGCTTTGAGCCGAGTAGGTGAACCCTAAATTTGACAAGAGCATACTTCATTGCAAGTAGCTCCTTGTCATGAACGGGATAATTCCGTTCCGCAGCTTTAAGCTGCCTCGAATCAAACGCAATCACGAGTTCCCTTCCTGCATCGTCTGCTTGTAACAAAGCACATCCGATTGCGAAATCGGAGGCGTCGCAGACGACACTAAATGGTTTCCCAGAGTCTGGGAGAGCAAGAACGGGAGCTTTCAACAAGCTCCCCTTTACCGCTTCAAAAGCGTTTTGGTGTTTGGTTTCCCAACACCAATCAACGTCCTTCTTAAGAAGGTCAGTTAAAGGATTCGCCATTTCAGCGTAGTTCTTGCTGTACTTGTGGAGATAATTGGATAATCCAAGCCACTTCCGTAAATATCTAAGATTTAAAGGCGAAGGTCACTCCACAATGGCTTTCACCTCCGCGGGATCCGCCCGCACTCCATCCTTACCGATGAAGCATCCGAGGAAAGGAATTTCCTCAGCACCAAAGATACA
>CM047587.1:39128729-39162291 GCA_026184515.1 Peronosclerospora sorghi | reverse complement strand
TGAGCGTACTTTCTATGAGGGCGGAAGAGTTGAGTCACCAAGCGATTGAAAGTCGCTGGTGCATTTGAAAGCCCTTGTGGCATAGCAAGCCACTCCCACAGCATTCCACTAGGCGTTCTAACCGCTGTCAGCGGAATATCGGACGTTCGCATGAGCACCTGATAATACCCGTCCACCAGATCTAAGGCACTGTACACCGTACAGCCCGCCATATTGTTCTGGAGGACATCCTTCCGAGGAATCGGAGTCTGCATGGGTACAGTAGCTGCATTCAGCTTGTTATACGCATGCACAATGCGCCACTTTCCGTTCGGTTTACGAACACAAAAGGTGGGAGATGAGTGGGGATACTTACTCTCCCGTACCATCCCTGCCTCTTCTTTCCCCTTGAAGAATGCGTCTATGACGTCGCATTGTTCCTTGGGGAGAGGCCACTGCCTAGTGACGCAGTATTTGGTTCCGGGAACCAAATCAATTTCATGTCGGACTCCCCGATCCGGTGGTAACCCCATCGGCGGGTTGTCACTAATGACATCTCCGAATTCCTTCAATAAGGAATGGTAAGGGTCCTCATAATCCGCAAGGATCCTGAGGCCACTTCGGGCATTCAATGCCTATTTGGTTTGAACCGAAAAAGACTCGTCCATCGTGGATGAGGAGATCAACTCCTCTTCCGGACGCAACACGACAATCTCGTCGATCTCACCTGCTTTTACAGCAGTCTCAAACTCGTTGAAGGACATCTCCTCCAACGACAACAGTTCGCCTACCCCAGGCAACCGTTCCAGGCTTACGCCTTCTGTGACAACACCTGTCACACTATTCAGCATCCTGTAGGACTGCTGACTACTGCCCTCGGGACTCATCCCGAGGCCCAGATGGGGGGAGTCAATTGCCCCATCTACTAGAAGCGCCACGCGCCTATCCACAGAGGTCTCTACCTCTACCACCGGTGACTCGCCGGTCTCGCCTATACCGGCGTAATCGGAATCATTTCCGACGTGCGAAAGAGACAAACTTCGGGTCTCTTCGCTTGGAAGCGCCTCGCGCTTAACCACAGGGGTCTCTACCCCTACCACTGGAGTTACCACAGGTAACTCACCAGTCTCGCCGTTCACGGCGTGGGGATTAACCGCCGAATCCCCCTTGTTAAGGAACTCTTCCTTAACGACATTGGGAATGATCATTTCAGACATCCCAATCTCTGGCATCTCACGCCAGAATCGCTTTTGCGATCGAGCAAAGGTGGGTTCATGACTCGCCAATGCTTCACCCGACCGCGGTCCATTAAGCCAATGGACTTAGACTTCCAGTCTATCCATGGCTCGTGGCGTTCCAGCCACTTCATGCCCAGAATGAGGTCATACCTCGAGTCCAAATCCAGGACTAGGCAACGTTCTAAGCTGTAGAAGTCTGCAAACTTCAGCTTAAGGTCAATCGAGACCTTGGGTACAGAAACCTGTACACCCGTCGCAAGACGGACCGTGACAACGTCACGAGAACGTGCCTCTAGGGCCTCGGCATACAGCCGACTCTTCACAACAGAAGCCCGTCTGACATAATTGTCAGACGCTCCAGAGTCTATCAAGACTCTCCTAGGCTTATACGTCCGCAAGGACTACCAGCAAACCTGGCTGGTACACCAACTCGGTGCTAGAAAGAACCGCTTCCCTTGGGGATTTGTGCTGTCGTCCCCTACCCTGGGGCTTATCATCACTGAGGGATCCCCCACTAGGGCGCCCCGCACCTACTGGGAGCCGTCGTTTCCCGACGGCTGGGACAAGGGCTTTTTCCCCATCCTTGGTACCTTGTAGCGAGTGTCTCGCTGGGGATTTTTCGGACATCTGTTCTTCAGATGATCCGTGCTCCCACACAGGAAGCATCTCAGCGGCCCATGTCGCTGCAGCATAGCTAATATCTCCTCCTCGAAGCTCTGCGAAAAAGAGTCAGTGTGACTCTTAGCGGGAGGGGAGGTTTCTCCTCCGCTTCGACATGACTAAGGTCCATGGGTTCGGGACCCACCTTAGAGGAACGGAAGTTCCTATCGGCGTTGAACTCCATCTTGAACGCCTCCCCAGGGATTGCGGTCGGCATCGTAACAATTACGAGCGTGCTGGCCCTTCTCTCAGTCCTCCCATGAAGACGGGGATGGACACATCGTCCGAATACGCTTTCGCGTACATCCCTGCCAACAGGGTCTTAAGCTCCTGGATATAAACCTCCAGGTCCTTAGTGCCTTGACGGCACCTCAGGAACGCCAGTTGATTCTGGAAAACCAGATCAGGCGTTGCGTACATGTCCATAAGCTTCTGCTTAAGGACCTTCCATGTTGGAAACACGTCCTTGACTGATTCCGAGCATGTAAACGCCCATGTACGGGCTTTGCCCGTAAGATGGGTCAATGCAAGTCCCACTTGCAAGTGATCAGCGGTCATGTTCGCTGTGGCGAAGGCCGTTTAGAATTCTCGCAACCAAACGTAAAGATTGTTACCCTTCTCTCCGGTGAACTCCTTTATCTTAAACGATAATGGAGGGCGCACCCCCGTCGAATGACCTCCACCACAACTCGCCTCATGAGCGATGAGGGCATTCACCCTTGCCTTTACGGCCTCAAGTCCCTGCTCTACTAGGAGCTTCATACCTTCTTCCCCCCTTAAGGGTAACAGCCTTTTAAAGGCTTCCTGTTGACGAGGGTCATACTATCCCAATCGTCCTGATTCATCCTTTGCAGAGGATGTCTAGTCTACCAACACAGGTGTTGGATTGACTACAAGTGCTACCAGATGTAGCCGGTGCGTATACGCACGGTGCGGCTAGCGCACAGAGGAAGGCTTTCCTTAAAGCGGCGTTCGCCACTACTTAGCCGATACGCCCTTATTAAGGGCTTAGTAGGAGAGAGCTCTCCTACTCGGGGCCAAGATTCCCGGGTTAGTTTACTCTAGCCTGTACTAGTGCCTTAACGGCAAGGCTCCCTTACAAAGGGTGTAGCTAAGGGGAGGGCTCCCCTTACGCTACGGCACTCACTACACGCACGACCGGTCGAGGTCGTGCGTCTGTACGAAAGAGTGAAAGGTAAACTGAATATATTTAATATGTAATTATTTAAACTAATATAAACTATATGTAACACTAAGTAGAATATTCCTAATTCGTACCTAGCTAAAATTTAGTGTACACACCTGTGTACTGACACGTGGATGGCTGACACACCACCCCAAGGGCCCATGCCCTGATTGGTTAAAATAACCAAAGGTTCGAAACCTTTCAACCCGGCCAATACTGGCCTCAACCGTGGTGTACTCATGTACACCAACACTCAGTGTTACACGAATGTAACCCCGATACAGATCGGGTAATGAAGGCAATGAAAGACCATCCCAACCACGAGCTGTTGCACGTGAAACGGGACTGGAACAGAAGCGCCGACTACCTCGCGACCAAGGCCATGCGAGACCAGACCGGGGCTACGATCACCGAGGAGGCCGTTCTTGATGAATTGATGAATATAAACAGGCTCCCCGAGGTGATCGGACCCAAGAACGCTCCGGACCAGGTGCATGTGATGGTCGCGACTAGACCGAAAGCTCGGAAGTCCCACCAACCGTTCCCAAAGGAACGGTTGAGTGAATCTGTTGTGCAACGACTAAGGGCAGAACGGATCCTCAAGGCGCAGGAAGAAGAAGAATGGATTGTGAATTTGAAGACCTACCTGCGCGGTGAATTGTCTAAGTTGACGAAAGGTCAAGCGAAAGAATGTGCCAAGATCGCAGACAGTTACGAAGTGGATGAGGATGGTTTACTATATTACTGCCGCGATGCCGACCAAGACAGTGCAGACCGGGACCGATTGGCGAAATTGGTGATACCTGAGTTGCTGCAGCCGGATGTCCTCCATCACTACCATGTGAGTCTAGAAGGAGGACATCAGGGCATAGGCAGAACGTATCACAAGATCAGGTCCCACTTTCACTGGAGAGGTCTTTTCCGAAGTGTACAGAAATATGTGGGTTGTTGTACGGATTGCGAGACCGGAAAGGGTAGACCGGTAATCAAGGGGCGATCGCCCGGAAATATCGAAGCTACCTACCCTTTCCAGGTCATAGCGATGGACCATATACCGTCGCTGCCTAAATCGACATATGGCAATACTGAGTTGTTGATCTGGGTAGACCTGTTCACCGGTCTAGTTATTGCGAAGGCAAGTGCGTCCCGGTCTGCCGAGCAGATCGCCAAAAGTTACAAAGAATGCGTGTTCCGAAGGTTCGGCGCCAGCGAGGTCATCAGACACGAACGAGAACCCAGTTTCATGGCCGAGGTGTTCCGGTCGTTTAACAATATGCTGGGCCAGAAACAGAGCGCGACGATGGCATATCGTCCGCAAGCGAATGGATCGGCAGAAAGTATGGTACAAACTATTACAAGAGCAATCAAGATGTACGTTGCCGATCCAGACCAGCGCGATTGGGACGAATACGCAGAAAGGCTGGTGTTTGCACTCAGCTCGTCGACCGATCGGGTCCGAGGAGAAACGCCTTTTTATCTGGCATATGGATGGGACCCTCGGTCGACATTGGAAGCTGCGATACCTATCGGTTGCACCCGGACCCGTTATCGTGATGATCGACGCTGGCGCATTCAGGTACAGAAACACTACCAGCATGAAAAAGAAGTCGTCAACAAAAAGCTGCGTCAGGCCACACAAGACCGGGCAGACCGGACCAACGACCAGGTCCAACCCCAAGGTATAGAACCAGGGGCGAGGGTATGGTTGTACCTAGACCGAGTGAAGGAGGGCTATGCGAAGAAGCTGGATCACATTGTGGCACGGTCCTTTCCGTGTTGCCGAGCTGATTGGTGAACACGATGCCCGTCTAGTAACAACCGGCACGGACTACAAGGTCTTCCCAATCGTACATGTTTCCAAGTTAAAACTGGTCCGAGAATTTCCTGATCGTCCCAAAATGCCCTGTCTAGTAGACGAGGCAGAACGGTTTGATTTCGATGAAGCATTACTACCGGAGGACAGTTGGAAACGACCGCTGGAGAAGGACGAATTTGAAGTGGAAAAGGTCTTAGATGTCCGATCGGTCAAGAAGACCAGGTTCGGCCGGACCCACCGAGAATATCTGGTCCGATGAAAGGACCATGATGAAGCAACTTGGATCGATGAGTCCGACCTGAACTGTGGAGCACTACTACGAGAATTCGACAGGACCGAGTCAGTAGGAACCGTTTCGTAGTGATGCAGACCCATGAAGACCAAGACCAAGACATGCAGTAGCATCGGTCTTCCCGACCGGTGTGGAGAGGTGGAAGGTCTTGTGTCTTGTGTATTGTGTATTGTGAATATGTGACGAATTGGAATAGTGTAGTGACGAACGTGGATTGTTTTTTTGCGATGTAAGTGGAACGGTTGGTGATAACGTGTCTAGTGCAACTCTGGAGAAAGTGGTGGAATTAGTTCAAGTGATTTGATGACCGAACATGTGAAAAAGAACGATGATATATATAAGTGTTATCTGGTAGACTACTTGCGACCTCACTCGCCATCACCCCACAGAAGGCGGACGGTCAACGACGGATGCTTTTCAACTTGGTCCTGGTACTGGTTACGCCAAGGTTCTTGTTGGTCTAGTTGGACCAAAGCATCCTTGAGGTCCAAGACCGGTGTAATGCACCCAAGACCGGGGTACCATGTGCCACCGTCAGCCAGCAGCCGGGTCCTCTCGACGCGACGCCGCGGCATATGAAGTACAACTGGATATAAGAACACATCGACGTCGCACTCGTGGGACAGCATCCCGTCAAAAACATATTGGCACAGGGACTGCCAGGCCTCACCCTCTGTGATCCGACGCCGCTTGCGCTTGTTCTGGATTGTCGCCAAGCCAGGGTCTTGCCGAACTCGTTCAGGGGGAAGCACCAGATAGTGGGATGCCACCCAGATGGCTTGAGCGTGAGTCTTGTTAAATTATTTCACCCGAATCATGAAAGCATTGGCCCACCGAGTCGAGTGGAAGATGAACCCCAGCTTGGGATGCTCGAAAATCTTCCACGGCTCGTCAGCGTACAAGCAGGAGATCTGTGCCGACGTGATTAAGTCCGGCCGCCATTCCGACGCGGCAGGAACTTTCTTCGTCGGCGGGAAAAGCCAATGGTCTGGACGAGAGAAAGACCGGGCCAGGAGCTGCTTGGTCAGGGTGGACCGGCGTAAACAACCGATCTGCCCTGGCGACCACGGCAAATTATCCTCACGCGTTCGTGGCGGAAGTGAAGAACTGTCGATTGCCACGTTGGCCAACAAAGCATCTTTGTGGAGCTTGGTCGTCCCAGGCAAGACCGTAGGTGTTGACTTTGTCGACGCATGAGGTGTTGGAACGCCACCATGCGGACCGGTCTTCTTGGTCTTCTCCGAAGTCGATGCAACTTGAACAAAACTTTCATGTGGACTTGTTCGCGACTTGGTTGGGATGGGTACAGCAAACTCCGAATCACCGGAGTCTTCGCCGGAGTCATCCCAGGACGAGACCTCTGAATACTTGGCATCGTCAGCACCGGCGGTCGAGGGCGCTTGATTTTTGGAGATGTTACTGTCGTCATCCTCGTCCAAGCTTGGGCCCACGAGGGGCGCCTGTATCTTGGCTCGCTTACGAGGCACCGTAAGCTTCCCTTCGAGTTCAGGGTCGCGCGCTGTGCCCCGCGCCCTCGAGGGACTCGGCGCGTCCGTGTGCTTCATAGACTTTTGGCGAATTTTGGGCTGGGGAATTTCGGCCAATGAACGGCCTTGGTCTTGGTCCCGGTGTAGGTCCACCAAGGCGGCCGACGCAGACCGGTCTACGCTGGAGGCAGCAACCGGATGCCGAAGAGGACGCAACAGGTCAACCAAGCGCTGATGACATTCGTTTAATACCGCCCGACGACCGTTCGCTGCCTGCGTCCAATCGTTCTACTTGCGTTCACAAGACTGGACCTCCTCGGTCTGGTCTTGAATCAAAATTCGGAGCTCAGTGAGACGCCTCTCGAGGTCGTCGCTTTGAATGCTCAACGTGGTCTGGTCAAGCAGGTCTTCTGCTTGCTGCTGTTGGACCAGCACAATCTGCTCCCGAATATGAAGCTGATGAGCCTCCAAGCGGGTCAACCTATTGCGCGCGTTTATTAGTCCGGTCAAAATCTGACGCAGCTGGAGGTCATGCGTGTTCGACTGCCGATCGGCGGCAAGCAGGGCATTGATCGCCTTGCTGATGCCAGGAGGTATACGGGCTGGAGGTATACGGGCTGAAGACAAACGAAGGTTAGAACAGGTCCAAGGTGAAGACCGGACATGCATGCTTACGTTGTGTCGCCTGTTGAGGAATCTGCTCCTGGAGACGTGCGATCTCTTCAATTGCGTCTTGCAACTGCGCGTCGGTCCCGGTCTGATGCCCTGCCGAGGTCTGAGGTGCAGTAGAACGATGGGGGCTGCCAGACCGGACCGACTGGACGGGCGAGGTGACATGCGATGACGTGGTATGCGAGGTGCCTACAAGAACGGTCGTTAAGGAAATATAAGAAGGTCAAGTCCAGCAGTGCAAGTACCTGGAACGGATGAAGAAGATGGTTGCTCCATGTCGGAAAAGTCTGAATGACCAAGGTTCAACTGAATTTGATGGACGAGTTCAGACCGTTGTCGTTGTGCGACACGGTCTGACTCAGGGGCGGCTGTGGAGAAGCGTGCCCAAAATTTTGGCACACTTCTGGTAAAGTTTTGTCAAGGCATTTGGTCTAACTTCGGATTGGTTTAAACAAGGGGGGCTTTTCAGCCTATCAGACTCAAGAAGTGTCAAGAACGCAAGTTTTGGTGAGTCACCCGACTTTGGGTATTTTACATATTTTTGTGGGGGTACATTTAGGGACTACAGGGTAGTAGTATTTTAGTTGTGGTTTTACCTTTTAGGACAGAGGTTATACCTTTAAGTAAGGAAATCTTTTAGCTTTCGGATAAGTGGCTGAAACCTCTTCTGGTCTTGGTTCACACCACAGCTAGGGGTCGCCGTTCTTCCCTTTTCGTACACTAGTCGCCTCCGCCCGCCGCGGAGTGTTTGGGGGCAGAGGGTTGAATTATCCCCACTCGCCTATTATACCCGGTCTGGACGCGCCGCACGCGCACTTTGGCCACCGGAAGTCCCTCGACGGGAGTACGATTTGGTGATCTCAACACCTCAACTCAAGTACGTTTGGAACGTGCTATTCACTGGATTGGTCTTGGCGTGGAGATATCGTTTGTGGAGTTTCACGAGCATATTGGGTCTTTACGTGGACATATTGGCTTGTTTTAATATTGGTTGGAAACTAGACCGGTTTTGGTCTTATTTCGTATTGGTCAGGGGCTAGACCGGAACGGTCGGTCTACCCTCTATTATTTCGTATTGGTCAGGTATTGATCGTTTGGACGATCGACCTATTGGAAGTTATCTCTTGGAAGTGTTTTTTGTCTGTTTGTGTCTGGGGTGAAGAGTTCCGCCCCAGAGATACCTACCCAGATCGGTCTTCTATATTCAAGACCGCTTCGATCCAATCTGCGATCCCGATCCACCGATTGTGTAACTAGCCCATTCCATCGAGTACACAAGGTGAGATGGACACTAAACAATCGGACCAAGTGGGTTCTGAAGACGACCGGTCGTCTGCTTGCAGCGGACGATCGGACCAGATCTCGGGTGGTGGTCCGCGGAGTACCCCCTCCGAAAGTTGGAAGTCTGGGCGCGATGGTGGTAGTCAGGTTATCGATGCTAATGTTTTCGATTTCGAACTTGACTTCACCACAAAACGACCCAAGATACAATGAGGCAGAGAAATACCGCGACAGGCAATAGGCCTTGCGAAGATGGTAACGTTACCACGGTATACAGTGGCCACCGTGAAGAACGACAGGCCTGACCAGCTCATCTGACTTGATTATGGAGTGCGTTTATACGTTTAAAGACCTAACGCAAGTGATACCGGATTAGCTACCCATGCTATAACGCTCAGTATCACTCTAAAATTGGGTCCGTAGGTTATGGATCTTCCAACTAGCGTTGGAAGAATTTTGTAATGAGCTTACACGACGATCATATTGAGCACATCTGTATCATCGCTGCGAATGATGAAACCATGGGAATAAACGAACAAATATCCACGTTGCGAGCACGCAACATTGGGAAAAAGGGCATCTCAAAAGATAAAATCAATGTTCAGCGCTTTGCAGCGTAGAGCTGGGAATCGCTTAGTGACATTCCTTAATTCATGTACGCTGACGTATCCCCGGAAACGTTCCATGCGAGATCTCAAAAAATAAAGGGACTCGACATGAGATAAACCTTGTGCCAGGTATGAAGTATTGTTCACGTGGAAAGGGCATTTACCGTGTGATCAGGTGAAAGAATCGACGAGTCTTTAATGCTCATCGCAAGGCAGGTCACATTTGGGAGTTAACCTCACCACACACCAGCCCACCTTCTGCGTATAGAAAAATAACAGGAGGATGGCGGATTGTCCATGCTTATAATAAGCGGAACAGGATAGCAAGGAAAGATTTCATCATTGATGGCATGAGCGTGAGCACTATCTTCAGTCTCGATTTAATGAATTGATTTTATAAAATCTTTATGCGTGTGAAGGATATCCCTCCCACGGAAGCAAGCACACCAATATGAATGCTGGTAATACCACATGTTTTGGTGAACGTCCTGCAATATTTAACTCATCTGCTACGCCGGTGCGAGAATTCGCACCGAGTTAATTCATCCATAGCAAGGGTAACCACGATAGGAGTGACATAAAAGTGCATATACAGCATCAATTCCAAGTAATAGGCTCATGTGTAAGCGCAAGAGCTATGCGATCTTAAAGAAATGTACGTCTGAGGACCAGTTCTTGGATGTTTGTAGGCAAGAACGGAGGTCGGCCTGATCCACAGAGGATCTGAGTGATAACGAATGACCTGAGCCAAGCAACTTCAAGGAATTGAGTGAAGACTTCTGGTCACACGCGCCCCCAACTCGTGGCAACTTTTCACAGACACTTCTTATGTACCGACAACCCAAACAGTTAGAACAGAAGTTATGGAGGCTGGAATCGCCTTGAAAAGTAATAGGAAGTACAACGCTCTTCTGAAGGCCGAAAAAAAGACACCAGAACATCTAGGGACGGGATATAGGGACTGGATATACACTGACGATACAAGTGACTAGATTGTTTTTACCCAACTCAATAATGGACAGCTATTTACGGAAATCCGAGACCGAACCCCCATTTTCTGGAACTAGTGGATCTTAGCACAGTCACCTGGCAGATTTTATCTACTAGCAGCAGGCGACGGAACTACTCCGGGGGAATGAATTTTTTATGGGATTATTAAATATGGAGTGGGTTAGGGAGATGCTGCTAAAAACTAAATAAAAGTCTTTAGTCACTTCACGCGATCAATACTCACCTACTGACAAAGTTTCAGTAAGGGAGGATCAGCGGGAGAGGCAAGCTAGCAATCGCCGTACGACGGCCGTAGAGAGTTCAGTATATGTGTGCTTATGTATATGCAAAAAGGAAAGTAAAGTATATTATGTATGGTTACTTAAGTATCTATCCAGTAATAAATGCAACTTAAACCTGTAACCGTCGATATATGCATAAATATTCAGTCACGAACAGCCAATGGGATTCCACCATTCCGGAAGAGTGCAAAGTCCAAAATGGATACACACTCTTCCAACACTCCTCCTGGAAGTCCGGAGGCTGTACCACCATCACTGCAGCCCTAGAGCCGAACGAAACACTTGAATCCTCTGCGCACCTAAGTCCATGGTCAGTAGATCAGCTAGCATTTCTTCACTTGGCACGTGACTTGAAGAAACGATGCCCTTCCGTGTGTAGTCCTTAAAAAACTTCAACTTGATATCCACGTGCTTCGAACTTTCTGCACTTGCCTCATCTTCTAATTGCTTTATGGCCGCTTAATTATCCACCTTAAACATAAGCGGTGTCTTCGCATGCATATCGATTTCAGCAACCATCTCCCGCAATCCTAGCGACTCTTTTTCATCCATAGCCGCAGCAGCAAACTCCGCCTCTGCGGTCGACAATGCAACCGCTGTCTGCTTCTTGCAGGCCCAATTTACAAGCACTCCATTGATGAACACCACCATTGCCGAAACGCTTTTTGAATCATCCTTGTCGGCAGCGAAGTCTGCATCACTGTACACCATGATGCGCAGTGGCATAGGAAAGTCTTCTTCATGCTTCAGGGCCAGCTTGAGATCACTAGTTCCCTTAATGTACTTGAGGATCCTCTTCGCAACCTTGTAGTTGCCCAGCGTGGGTTCATGGGTCTTACGTGTGGCGCGGTTCACGGCGAACGAAATTTCAGGACGCGTGCACCGGGAGACCCATAACGAACTGCCCACGAGTGACTGGAATTGCTTGATGCTCGGCATATTTTCCTTGGGTTTCAACAATAGAAGCTCCGGAAACGCTTTGTCTTCATCGAGCGTCAGCACCGGAGTTCGGGCTGGATTCATCTTTTACAACTTGCGCACGCTCAAAATTTCCTTGATTGTGCAATCCTGGTATAGGACGTAACCGCTCTTCGGATCTCCTTGAATCCTAATGCCGAGAAACTTGGTAACGCTTCCCAAGTCCTTCAATTCAAGCACTTGAATGTATGAAAAAAAAACCTCTTCCACAATCTTCTCGCTGGTTCCAGTAACCAGGAGGACGTCCACATACGCACCCACCACTACCGTTTCATTCTTTGTGTGCTTGACAAAAATAAAGGTGTCTGTAACACACTGCACAAAATCGAACTGAATCAACGTCTCAAATAGACACTGGTGCCACAGGCGTCCAGCATGTTTCAAACCATATAAGTTTCGCTTCAATTTGAGCGCGAGCTCCTTCGCTGATTTCACACCAAAATCACGTAATTTTTCCACCGTGATTTCCATGCCTTGGGGCACCTGTAGATATATCTCCACGTCATTTTCGGACTTTGCCTTGGGGTAGGTACTTAGCACTTTGCCATGGCATGCCGCTACCCCCCCATACTTGTGCCAACACAAGGAGCAACTTTGCGTTGTTCAATTCCATAACGGTCGAACACGTGAAGAAATAGTCAGCACCGAAAACTTGTTTATCACCTCTGGCGACCAACCTCGCCTTGTACCTCTCAACCGACCCGTTTGCACTGACTTTCGTCTTGTAAACCCATTTGGTCGGGAGAGGTACCTTGTCCTAGGGCCGGCGCACGATGTTCCATGTACCTAGGTTCTGGAGAGCTTTGAGCTCCTCCATTTCCGCCTGCTTCCACATCATGGTATGTGAACCACCACGCGCCTCCCGATTATTTTTTGGATCCGGCTGCATCATCAATCCACTCGGTGGTTCAGCACCTGACTCGCTGACCGCGTAGAAACATAAAGCGCTTCCAGCATTTCCACCATTTTCGGCAATTATTTTCGGAATGTCATCACTTGTTTCTTCCCTTTTAGCCCTCGACGCTTCATATTACTTCCCTTTGGCCGTCTTCTTTGACTTTCTGCGTGTCTTCCGTGTGCCCTGTTCAGCGTTTTCGTCGCGTTTCGACGTGGCTGCAGGCTCCGGTATTCCGCCACTTTCATGCCCTGAATTTGACGTATTTGAATCGGTCTTTCTCGATCGCAATTCAGCCAAATCTTCCAGATCTTGATTGCATTCACCTTCCAATACTTTGGTGACCTTATCGCTCGTTTAAGGACTGAGGGGTTAGATCGTGGTGACATGCCTCGTCACCACGACCACCTTGTCCTTTAACAACAGCACTTTGAATCCCGTCGTCTCATCACTCTTGCCCAGGATGAGAGCGCGTTCAGCGTGCTTTGTCAATGTTTTCTTCTTCGGGTCCCTCCAAACTATACACGGGGACCCGAAAAGCACAATTTCATTGACTGCTGGCCGCTTGCCGGTCAGCACTTCGAGCGGCGAAATTCTCCCAATATTCGACCTTGTTGGAGTACGGTTGAGTATGTATGCAGCATACTCAGCCGCCTCCGACCAATACGTCAAGGGTACACCAGACCCGAATATCATGCACCAGACCATGTTGAAAATGGTCCGGTTCATACGCTCCGCTTTGCCGTTCGAGACAGGGTTTCCAGGCTCGGTAACTTGGCGGCGGGTACTGGTCTGTTTGCAAAACAGGTCGACGTTTCGATACTCTCCGCCGCCATCAGTGCGCAACACATGCACTCTTTCCGAAAACACGTTTTCAAACCAGTCAATGAAATGCCCGAACATCCGTGCCGCCTTGTCCTTCGTACGTGGTGCAAACACCCTTAAATAATTCGAAAAATGGTCCACAAAAACGACCAAGTATCGATTGGCTCGCCTATCCCGGGGAGTGATCGGACCCTTGAGGTCACTGCAGATCACTCTCCGATGCGATCTATCGGGGCGTTGCCTCCCGAATCCACCTTCGACTGCGCCTTTCTGGTTGCCTTCCCGTCGGCACACGTAAGACAATTTAGCCTTTTTGTGTCCGTTAGGGCGATACCAGATCTGGGGTCCCTTGCCAACCTTTCGATGGTATCATAGGCCAGGTGACCCAGGCGCACATGGAAATGGTGCAAGCTGCCAGTGTGCACGTCTGAGCCGACGTGTTCCAGCACACTGTTTGCAACCATGTCTCCTAAATCCTTTGAAAAGCCATTTGCCTTTTCGGCCTTGAGTCTGGCGACGAACACCGATCCATGGGTCGTCACATCGAATAGGCTTTCATTTTTCATCACCCGCAGCTGGTGGCCATCATCGACAATGGCTCAGCATTTTTCACGCAGTCGACCAAGCGAAATCAGGTTTTTGGCTAGTTGCGGTGCGAAGTATACTTCGGTCAATATAACGACAGTTTCACTTTTGTCGCACGTCCGCAACGTAAACCGACCTACTTTGGTTGCCTGCAAGGTACCACCATTCGGCAACGCAAAAGTGTCATCAGGACCGCAGTCCTTTACATCTTCCAACAAATTTGCGGTCGACACCAAGTGTCTACTTGCACCACTATCAATAATCCAAAGATTTTCATTGCCACTTTCATTACCACATGCATTAACATATGCATCTACAGTGGTATCCATAGTCGAAAGCACGAAACGCTTTGACGACTTGTCGTTTCCGCTACGACTCGGCACTTGGATGCGATCACCACCATTTTTGCGACGCTTCTCGGGGCAATGTCGCTGTATATGCCCCTCGCCACCGCACGCGTAGCATGTGCGCCGCGCCCCGCCAGATGTTGCGGCATGCGCATGCAACTTAAGAGCCGGTTTGCACTTCACAGCGTCGTCTTCTAACTCTTGCGCCCAAACAATCAGCTCTTGGTCGTGTCCTAGGTAGTCCTCTCTTCTAGGATCGTACCTCTCCATTAGCATCACCTTGAGTCGTGGTACAGCGTATTTCACAATGTTTTCGATAATCAACTTTTCACTCGACCCTCTTTCGCGAGTCAGAGCTACTAGGTATAGATAGTGCTCAGTCCAGCTGCAACTTGCATCTTTCTCCATTGCAAACCAGGCAGCAGCTTGTTGGTGGGATATATTCACTTTAAATCCCAACCACATCTGCTTCATGACGTAAATTAATTGCGGGAGCACCTGCCACCACGAAGTAATATTCGTGCGGAAATACTCCGCGGCGGTGCCCTCCAGATGCTCACCAAATTTGTTCACCTTCAGGCGCTCACTCCATTGAAAACCGGAAGTGATCTAGCCAATTTCAATGGACTCCATGAAGAGGTATGGCAACTGGCGGTAGCCTGCACCCAAACCGGGATACAGCTCGCGCCCCGAAATTTTTTCGATACTCAACTTAGGTATTTTGTACCCGGTGTGTAGCCGGTGCGTATACGCACGGTGCGGCTAGCGCACAGAGGAAGACTTTCCTAAAAGCGGCGTTCGCCGCTACTTAGCCGATAAGCCCTTATAAAGGGCTTAGTAGGAGAGTAATCTCCTACTCAGGGCCAAGATTCCCGGGTTGGTTTACTATAGCCTTTGCTAATGCCTTAACGGCTAGGCTCCCTTACTAAGGGTGTAGCTAAAGGGAGGGATCCCTTTACGCTACTGAAATCACTACACACGCGACCAGTCGAGGTCGTTCGTCTGTAGGTGATAGAGTGAAACGTAAACTGAATGTATATTTAATATATAATTAGCCTAAATTAATTTAAACTAATGTAAACTATATGTAATACTAAGTAGAACTTACCAAATTCGTACCTAGCTAAAATGTAGTGTACACCACCTGTGTACCAACACGTGGATGGCTGACACGCCACCCCCAGGGGCTCCTTCCCTGATTGGTTAAAATAACCAATGGTTCAAACCCTTTCGAACCGGTCAATACTGACACAAACCGTAGTGTACTCACGTACACCACCTACTAAATGTGACTCGAATGTAACCCTGTTACATCCTCCCCCACCAAGACTATTGCTTACGCAATAAACAAAATTTTGTTCGAAACTCCAACTGCCAGAACCTCTGGCTGACCATGAGCACCTTTAGTGGTGCTATGGAAGAAAACTATTCCGATAACTCGGAAGTGGATGCCCTTGGGGAGATCTCCCCAACGGCTGACCACTCTGACAGCGCCGAACGGCGCTGTCGGTCATCCAACCCATTCCACACACGTGGGGAAAACGCACTAACTCGTGCGCCACCTTTACCCAATAGGGGTGATGCATCCGGGTCGCCGCAGGCGACAATCACCAATGAACCGGCCTCGGTTCATGAGGCCCGACGTGCCGTACGGCCATGGAAGGGACCTCGTGACCCGAAAAGAGGGCTAAGAGCGCGGTCAAGAGGGTTTTAGCCTCCTATATCCCTGGGCCATCGGCTATACTGCCGCGTGAAATTAAGCGCCGGAAACAACTCCAGGCCAGACTGCTAACGCCTAAGCAGTTTACTGTTAAGTCCTACCGGACGCGCCTCGGGAAACAGGCACGCGGTGCCCTCGTGGGTATCCTCCACGAGATTCCCTTTGTTCCCTTACGGGACGAAAGCGTCGAGGACGCAGAACAGGCATTCCGCGCTTGGGCGGAAGGGGAGAAGCGCCTCCCCAACTTTGATGCGCTGTACAACAGCTTTTCCGAACCCGACGTTCAGGTAGAGAGGGTGTTACGCTTGGCCTATGCACAGGCCAAAGCGCAAGAGCAATTACCTGCCTCTTACTACACGCGCCCTATTCTCGATGTGGTTCCGGAGAGCAATGCAGACTCTAAATCTGCCTCCGGCAAACTCCCAGCTACTGGGAGTGAAGGGGCTTCTTCCGCCCCTTGGTCGTTGACTCTCAGCTGGATTCTCCCGCTCGAAAGCGTCAACGACGTCACGGAAGCTGCCACAGGGGGGTCTCTGAATCCCAAGAACTCTGTGAATGTGGATAACCTTTCCACTTAACCAGGTACTGGGTCTCATCCCGGTGATGGCGTCGTGCCATCAGGCGTTCCACATGGTAATGTGGAGTACCATCCGTATCGAGGACTGGAGGAGGGGGTCGCGCAATTGCGACGTGAGTTCCACGAGCGCTGTGATCGACACAGCCGTCGCATCCAAGATGCCCAGGAGGGACTCCGCAACGAGGGGAGTGCGAATGAACGCATCGAGGGGCGGCTTGCCTCCCTCGAGTCTCTCGTTGCGGAGCTACAGGGTCGTATTGCAACCCTGTCGGAGATGTTCCTACCTGTCGTGCCTTTCGGCTATCCAACTTCTCACCCTCCTCCAAGAGGGGACCCGCCTCCGGGTTCTGGTATGGCTTAAGCATACCCACATAGAAGGTTGGATGCGTACGCATCGCCTTCGGGATGTCTAAGGAATACGACAAGCCCTTTCGGGCTAATACCTTAAAGGGGCCCACAAACCTGGGGCGCAGTTTATTCCTCAACACGTTGTAAACTGCATGTGTAGGAATATTTTTAGCGTTTAATAAAACACTTTCTCCTACTTTGTACACTTTTTCGTTACGCCTCCCCTTTCGTTCAGCTTGCTCCCTCTGCTTGTCTTGGCTTCCCGCCATGGTATCGCAGACGTGTCGTAAAACACTAAGACGCGTCGATAAAAACTTATCGATGTGCTTTCGCACAGATACAGGGCTGAAATCGGGGAATCCTCCCCCTCAAGCCCTGGGACACACACACGTGGCGTCAACGGGACCCTCGGATTCACCAATCCGTTCACGTAAAACGGGGTAAACCCCGTAGATGCATGGACCGAATTGTTTATAGCAAATTCAACCATCGGAAGCATCTCACTCCAATTCTTTGGAGAATACGGACATAAGCCCCGGAGAATATCTTCAACAATGCGATTAGCGCGTTCCGTCTGACCGTCCGTCTGCGGGTGATCCGCAGTGGACATGAGGAGATTGGTGCCCAACACCTTAAACAACGCTCCCCAGAACTGTCCCGTAAAACGGGGATCCCGATCCGACACAACGGAATCGGGTAGACCATGCTGTCGAAAGACACGGTCTAGGAACCCTTTCGCTGTTCCTTGTCCATCAATGGACTCTGGAACCGCCGCCAGGTGAGCCATCTTGCTCAAACGGTCTACAAAGACCAAAATGCCGGTGTTCCCGGCCTTATCCTTCGGAAAACCGAAGATAAAATCCATGCTAATGGATTTCCAACACTCCATTGGAACCGACAAGCTTGCCAAAAGCGCAGCTGAACTTGCATCGGGTTTAACCCTCTGACATGTCTCACAGGTGCGTATATACGCACCGACCCACTTATACATCTTGGGCCACCAATACAAAGCGCTTAAGGCGCTGTAGGTCTTATCTCGACCTAAATGACCCCCTGTAGGGGCGTCATGTGCCTCAAAGAGGACTCTATACTTCAGTTCCGCATCATGAGGAACAACCACCCGCGGAGTGTCCTCTGCGCTCGTGCTATAATATAGCAAACCGTCACAGTACCTGTAACGGTGTAAACGAGCTTTAGCTCGACTTGACAGGGTTGGCTCAGACGAGCCAAGTCCCTTTCCACCCAACGCGCTGATAAGCGCCGTACAGTGTGGGTCTTTCTCATACGCCTGGCGTATGAGATCCACCACAGACGAGGTGACGAATGTCGCGTGAGCGAGCTCGTAATCGGGACGACGCGACAACGCGTATGCAAGCACGTTCTGCTTGCCAGGTTTATACTTAACCTCAAAGTTGTACTCCGCAAAGAAGGAGAGCCAACGGGCCATCCGTTGCGAGAGATGAGGAGACTTGGTCGCTGTCCGTAAGGACGCGTGGTCAGTATAAACCACGAACGGCTTTGAGCCGAGTAGGTGAACCTTAAATTTGACAAGAGCATACTTCATTGCAAGTAGCTCCTTGTCATGAACGGGATAATTCCGTTCCGCAGCTTTAAGCTGCCTCGAATCAAACGCAATCACGAGTTCCCTTCCTGCATCGTCTGCTTGTAACAAAGCACATCCGATTGCGAAATCAGAGGCGTCGCAGACGACACTAAATGGTTTCCCACAGTCTGGGAGAGCAAGAACGGGAGCTTTCAACAAGCTCCCCTTTACCGCTTCAAAAGCGTTTTGGTGTTTGGTTTCCCAACACCAATCAACGTCCTTCTTAAGAAGGTCAGTTAATGGCTTCGCCATTTCAGCGTAGTTCTTGCTGTACTTGTGGAGATAATTGGCTAATCCAAGCCACTTCCGTAAATCTCTAAGATTTAAAGGCGAAGGTCACTCCACAATGGCTTTCACCTCCGCGGGATCCGCCCGCACTCCATCCTTACCGATGAAGCATCCGAGGAAAGGAATTTCCTCAGCACCAAAGATACATTTGCGTTCGCATATAACTTATGATCTCGCATGCATTCGAGCACAGCTCGAAGGTGTATCAGATGCGTCTGAACATCAGACGAGTCGCCTTCCGCACGACTATGAACGAATATATCGTCGAAGTACGTCTGAGCGTACTTTCTATGAGGGCGGAAGAGTTGAGTCACCAAGCGATTAAAATTCGCTGGTGCATTGTAAATCCCCTGTGGCATAACTAGCCACTCCCACAGCATGCCACTCGGCGTGCTGACCGCTGTCAGCGGAATATCGGACGCTCGCATGAGCACCTGATAATACCCGTCCGCCAGATCTAAGGCACTGTACACCGTACAGCCCGCCATATTGTTCTGGAGGACATCCTTCCGAGGAATCGGAGTCTGCATGGGTACAGTAGATGCATTCAGCTTGTTATACGCATGCACAATGCGCCACTTTCCGTTCGGTTTACGAACAAAAAAAGTGGGAGATGAATGTGGAGACTTACTCTCCGTACCATCCCTGCCTGTTCCTTTTTCTTGAAGAATGCGTCGATGACGTCGCATTGCTCCTTGGGGAGAGGCCACTGCCTAGTGACGCAGTATTTGGTTCCAGGAACCAAATAAATTTCATGTAGGACTCCCCAATCCGGCGGTAACCCCATCGGCGGGTTGTCACTAATAACATCTCCAAATTCCTTTAATAAGGAATGGTAAGGGTCCTCAGGATCCGCGAGGATCTTGAGGCCGCTTCGGTCATTTAATGCCTGTTTGGTTTTCACCAAAACTGACTCGTCCATCGTGGATAAGGAGTTCAACTCCTCTTTCGGACGCAACACGACGACCTCGTCGATTTCATCTGCTTTTACAGCAGTCTCAAACTCGTTGAAGGACATCTCCTCCAACGACAACAGTTCTCCTACCCCAGGCAACCGTTCCAGGCTTACGCCTTCTGTGACAACACCTGTCACACTATTCAGCATCTTGTAGGACTGCTGACTACTGGCCTCGGGACTCATCCCGAGACCCAGATGGGGGGAGTCAATTGCCCCATCTATTGGAAGCGCCACGCGCCTATCCACAGAGGTTTCTACCTCTACCACCGGTGACTCGCCGGTCTCACCTATTACGGCGTAATCGGAATCATTTCCGATGTGCGAAATAGACGAACTTCGGGTCTCTTCGCTTGGAAGCGCCTCGCGCTTAACCACAGGGGTCTCTACCCCTACCACTGGAGTCGCAACTTGTTCGCCGGACACGGCGTGGTCGGAACAATTCCGACCTGTAGAAGAGACTAACTTCGGGTCTCTTCTCTAAGCGCCTCTTCTCTAAGCGCCTCGCGCTTACTCAGAAGATTCCATCTCTATCACTGGCGACTCACCAGTCTCGCCTATATCGGCGCGGGATTAACCGCCGAATCCCCCTCGTTAAAGAACTATTCCTTAACGCCATTGGGAATGATCATTTTAGACATCCCAATCTCTGGCATCTCACGCCAGAATCGCTTTTGCGATCGAGCAAAGGTGGGTTCATGACTCGCCAATGCTTCACCCGATCGCGGGTGCGTTGAGTCAATAGATTTAGACTTCCAGTATATCCATGGCTCGTGGCGTTCCAGCCACTTCATGCCCAGAATAAGGTCATACCTCGAGTCCAAATCCAGAACATGGCAACGTTATAAGCTGTCGAAGTCTGCAAACTTCTGCTTAAGGTCAATCGAGACCTTGGGTACAGTAACATGTACGCCCGTCGCAAGACGGACCGTGACAACGTCACGAGAACGTGCCTCTAGGGCCTCGGCATACAGCCGAATCTTCTCTACAGAAGCCCGTCTGACATAATTGTCAGACGCTGCAGAGTCTATCAAGACTCTCCAAGGCTTATCAAACCATTTCACGTCCGCAAGGGCTACTAGCAAACATGGCTGGTACACCAACTCGGTGCTAGAAAGCACCGTTTCCCTCGGGGATTTGTGCTGTCGTCCCCTACCCTGGGGCTTATCAGCACTGAGGGATCCCCCAGTAGGGCGCCCCGCACCAACTGGGAGCCGTCGTTTCCCGACGGCTTGGGCAAGGGCTTTCTCCCAACCCTTGGCCCCTTCCAGCGACTATCTCGCTGGGGATTTTTCGGACATGTGTTCCGCGGATGATCCGTGCTTCCACACAGAAAGCATCTCAGCGGACCATGCCGCTGCAACATAGCTAAGAGCTATGCCTCGAAGCTCTGCGAACAAGAGTCAGAGTGACTCATAGCGGGAGGTTTCTCCTCCGCTTCGACCTGACTCAGGTCCATGGGTTCGGGACCCACCTTAGAGGAACGGAAGTTCCTCTCGGCGTTAAACGCCATCTTAAATGCCTCCTCCAGGGATTGGGGTCGGCATCGGAGCAGTTCCAACATTCTGGACCTTCTTTCAGTCCTCCCATGAAGACGGGGATGGACACATCATCCGAATACGCTTATTATTTTATCCTTTTGGCTAATAAGTAAAGCTTTCATGTCTGCTTTGCTTAAGCTCGCGTACATCCCTGCCAATAGGGTCTTCAGTTCTTGTACATATTTTTCCAAGTCCCTAGTGCCCTGACGGCACCTCAAAAACGCCAGCTGATTCTGGAAAACCAGATCAGGCGTGGCGAACATGTCCATAAGCTTTATCTTAAAGACTTCCCAGGTCGGGAACACGTTCGTGACCGAATCCGGACACGTAAACGCCCATGTACGGGCTTTGCCCGTAAGATGTATCAGTTCAAGTCCCACTTGCATGTGATCCTCGATCACATTCGCTGTGGCGAAGGCCGTTTCGACCTCGCGAAGCCACTCATAAAGGTTATCACCTTTTTCACCGGTGAATTCCTTTATCTTAAAAAACAACGGGGGACGCACCCCCGTGGACGTGGAATGACTTCCACTACAACTCGCCTCATGGGCGATGAGGGCATTGACCCTTGCCTTCACGGCCTCAAGGTCCTTCTCCACTAGGAGCTTCATACCCTCGTCACCCAGTAAGGATAACAGCCTGTTAAAGGCTTCCTGATGGACGAGGGTGAAACTATCTCAATCGTCCTGATTCATCACTTGCAGAGGATGCCTTAGTCTACCAACACAGGTGTTGGATTGACTACAAGTGCTACCAGATGTAGCCGGTGCGTATACGCACGGTGTGGCTAGCGCACAGAGGAAGACTTTACTCAAAGCGGCGTTCGCCTCTACTTAGCCGATACGCCCTTATAAAGGGCTTAGTAGGAGAGTAATCTCCTACTCAGGGCCAAGATTCCCGGGTTGGTTTACTATACCCTTTGCTAATGCCTTTACGGCTAGGCTCCCTTACTAAGGGTGTAGCTAAAGGGAGGGATCCCTTTACGCTACTGAAATCACTATACGCGCGACCAGTCGAGGTCGTGCGTCTGTAGGTGATAGAGTGAAACGTAAACTGAATGTATATTTAATATATAATTAGCCTAAATTAATTTAAACTAATGTAAACTATATGTAATACTAAGTAGAACTTATCAAATTCGTACCTAGCCAAAATGTGGTGTACACCACCTGTGTACCAACACGTGGATGGCTGACACTCCACCCCCAAGGGCTCCTTCCCTGATTGGTTAAAATAACCAATGGTTCAAACCCTTTCGAACCGGTCAATACTGACACAAACCGTAGTGTACTCACGTACACCACCTACTAAATGTGACTCGAATGTAACCCTGTTACACGGTGTGTTGCAGCGGCACATACCCCTGCCAGGGGGGCGCTCCATCCCCTCCCGCACCTTGCATGCCAGCAGGCACACTGCGAGGTGCTTTATTCACTTGTGGGTTTGGCCTTGCACCATCTTCCACCCCTTCGTCCTCGGCCAGGTCGTTCAGCGACATCTGCTGACCGAAAGGACAGTAATTTTGTAGGCTCTCCCGAAACTCGGAGTGTGGCACTCGCACCGGGGACCCCTTCATGGACCCGGACGATACACTCGGAGGTGTTTGCCTGCCCTCCCCTGCATCTCTAGCATTCAGGGCGCTCGCGACCTCCCTCAAACTGCGTATCAACGCTCGAAATTCATGCACGGAGGGCACATCATCTCCATCAGAGTCACTCATCATAAATCAAACAAAATCACTTCAGTCAGTCTCGTCACTGCACTAGCCCTTTCAATAGGGGACTTTCCACTAGCTCCACGAAACGTAACCACGAAATAAATCCACGAAAGCACACTCAAAGTACCAAGAAAAATCCACGATATTACTTGGCAAACCATGGGCTCATAACCTGTTAAAAAACTAAATAAAAGTCTTAGTGGCTTCACGCGATCAATACTCACCTACTGACAAAGTTTCAGTAAGGGAGCATCAGCGGGAGAGGCAAGCTAGCAATCGCCGTACGACGGCCGTAGAGAGTTCAGTATGTGTGTGCTTATGTATATGCAAAAAGGAAAGTAAAGTATATTATGTATGGTTACTTAAGTAGCTATCCAGTAATAAATGCAACTTAAACCTGTAACCGTCGATATATGCATAAATGTATGCAATCCCGAACAGCCAATGGGATTCCACCATTCCGGAAGAGTGCAAAGTCCAGAATAGATACACACTCTTCCAACAGAGGCTACTGGCCTACTCAATACGTCGTTTGATGGGATCGACACTGTCGGGACCTCACATTATGCGGGGTGTCGGGAATGAAATTAATATTATTTTAAGGGACCGACTAGGTGCACCCCATACCTCCCTTTATGTCCAAATAAGTCAAATATGGGTAGGTTTTGGGAGGCTAGCTGGATCGACGAGTCGCTTTTGCTCGGGCGACGATTCGTTCCCTTTAGGGTATAATATTTCCAAATATAGCTATAATTTCACAGCCACTTCGTGGTTCATGAATTTTTTTGAAAACTCTAATACATTGGTCCTGAGATGGAACTCGCACTGGCTTTATCTGCAAGAGCAGCGTGTAGGCGACGGCGCATCCGTGATTCCGGCTATGGGGTAAATGTTTGCCTTTATAAAGCTCACGTGAAAACCAAATTTGGAGCTCGAAGTGGAAGCTATTAAGGATTCCAAGATATCGTAGACGTTGATGCCGAGCATGACATGAAGCGCAGTTTATAAAACTTAGCGTGTGCTCTATAAGCAGGAAGAGATGGAGCAAGCAAATCTCGAGGAGGCACTCGGAATGTCCATTTTAATGCCCGACGAACTGTTGCGATAGATATTAGTAGCATCTTAAGTAAACATGCGTCGGATACGTTGCTGATCTCTTCTACGAAAGTGCTACAGCAATTTCGAGAGAGCAAAAACGAGAGCTGAGGCAAAAATCTGCACGAAGAACAATCAATCGCTTAAGGAAAACACAACAAGCAGTGCGAGTGGCAGCGGGACGAAAGACAACGTGAAGAGTATCTCCCAATTGATGGAAAAACGCGGTGTAAATTGCTGGATAGATCGAGATTAACACATTGGTAAAAGGCACGAAGAAAATAGCGTAAAATAAATTGCGTGTTGCCATCTGATCTTGGGTCAGAGATTGCTGTAGATTAAGTGCTACAAGGAACAAAGTATTACAGAAGTTTTTTGTTGACTGAGGTAGATTTCCCACTTGCCGGCCTCTAACTCGGCGAGAAGCCGCAGCAGCTGTCACGAAACAAATTAGTTTACTTTGCTCCTTTACGACACACAAACCTTGAACTTCTACATTCAAGATTGATGCCAAGCGTTCACTTCCAGTACATAAGCCGACTAATTGAATATTCGCATTAAAAGATTTTTCAACCGCTAAATGCTATCTTCATTATCGATTGACAAGTCAGTCTTAAGTCGAGTGGAATTTTTTGTTGGTTCTGGCCATATCTTGCAGTAGCGGGCAGGAGTAAATTGCTCACAATACTTGTCGACGTAAAGCTGCTTCATCTCCGTAAACTGAGTGCTGCCAATTTTTTCGACATAGCGGAACGGTCCACCAATAAAAGGCGGAAAACCGATGCCGAACACGGCACCAATGTCGCCTTCCGTCGGTGACGCTATAATATCATCCTGAACACAAAGGACCGATTCGTTTACAAAACGCGAGATAAGACGGCTAACATTATCTTCATCGCTGAGCTTTAGATCGTTCATCTGAAACTTCTTCACAAGGTTCATGGCGTCAGCATTAACTGTTTTCTTGTTCTTTTTACCCTTCGGAGGCTGCACAAAAAAATACCTTTCCCGGATTTCTTGCCTAAAAATCCCTGTCCGATCATTTCTTCGTACAGTCTAGCATCGCCTCCCTCCATGCGCACTCCTAGTGCTATCGACAGAGTTTGGTTAACGTGATAGGCCACGTCAAGGCCTACCTCGTCAGCTAGATTTATCGGACCAACCGGCAAGCCCCACTTCGTCATAATCTTGCCTAGCTTCACTGGTTCCACGCCACCACTTACCAAAGCCAACGTCTCAGCGATGCACGGTCCAAGGCACCGATTCACGTAAAATCCCGGAACATCCTTCACCACGATAGCTGTCTTTCCTTGGCGAAGCCCCAGATCAACCGCTTTTGCAGCGGTATCGTCGCTTGTACCGGCATGACGAATAATTTCCAACAACGGCATGTTTGGTACAGGTGAGAAGTAATGCATGCCAATCACGTTTTCTGGTCGCTTTCAAGCAGAAGCAATGTCAGCAATGGGCAAAGCAGACGTATTGGTCGCAATAACACATTCTTCGGACACGTAATTTTCAAGATCGGATAGAACCTTGTGCTTAAGGGATAAGTCTTCAAAGACAGACTCAATAGCGAGATCAGCCTTTTTAATTTGTGTTTTCCAGATCTCGTCTTCGTCAGAGAGAGGCACTAGATTGGCCATAACGATATCGCGCTCGTAAATGGTCATGCGCTTGCGCTTCACCTTTTGATCCAAGTTGGTACGCACATAATCTTCACCCTTAGCAGCAGCAGCAGCGTCACGGTCTTTCAGAATTTAGAGTTTTCAAAAAAATTCATGAACCACGAAGTTGCTGTGAAATTATAGCTATATTTGTAAATATTATACCCTAAAGCTATCCTTCCAAAACTTACCCATATTTGATGCATTTGGACATAAAAGGGAGGGGGATGTGCACGTAGCAAATGGGGTGTGTGCACCTAGTCGGTCCCTATTTTCTATATATATAATAAAATTTAATCCGTCTTTTCGTGTACGTAGCTCGATGTATACAATAGACTATATGTTTGGTGTACTTAGCTCTCATTTTGATTGGCTGAAATTGACTGACTTATGTAGCGCTTTTAGCAGCTTTACTTACCGACATGTGAAATTGCCACGTGGCAGTGCGGCTTCGCTCAAGTTGTTAATGTAGGATATAATGCTAGATATTGTAGAAACAGGCACTTGTGTTGGCGTAGGATTAGTGATCTGGATGGGCTGTAGCGGCTCTCAATAGCCGTAGCCCTTAGTCCCTTGTGCGTGCGTCCCAAAAGATAAAAGTAAAAGTCAAATATATTATATAAAGTTAAAAAGTTAAGTCACTAAATCAGGCTTAAACTACCTAAGCGCAAGAGACTTAAATCTGTGCACATATAAAACATTATCAGCCAATCCGTTTCCAGCATTCGGTTTACCTGTAAAGCCAACATGGCTACCCCGGAAACCGACACTCCTCCTGAAACGGCGCGCGTTGTAATGCCGTCAATACAATCCAATTTGTTTTCGCAATTAATTCATCCGTTGCGCACTGAGGTCCTTCGTGAGCAGGTCTGCTACCATCTCCAGACTCGGTACGTGCGTAGCCTTAATGACGTTCCGCTTGTGTAGGTCTTTCAGGAACTTCAACCTGATGTCGACATGCTTGGTGGCTACAGCACTCGACTCGAGCTCGACGTGCTTGATAGCAGCTTGATTGTCCATGCGCATCAACAGGGGTGCTCGGGCAAAAAATCCCACTTCCATGAGCAGCTCTCGGAGCCCCAAAGCTTCGCGACAGCGGCCGCCACGAACTCAGCTTTGGCCGTCGATAGGGCGACCGCGGTTTGCTTCTTGCATTTCCAAGAAACGATAATTCCATTTAAATAAACCACCACTGCACTTACGCTTTTCCGATCCGCTTTGTCACCCGCAAAATCTACATCGGTGTACCAGGTGACGCGGACCGGCAGCGGCAGCTCATTGTCGTGAACCAGTCGGAGTTTCATTGTTTTCGTACCCTTGAGGTACCTCACGATACGTTTTGCAGCTTTAAAATCTCCAATGGTGGGCGCATGCGTGCGCCGCGTCACACGGTGCACGGCAAAAGCGATATCCGGGCGCTTGCACCGTGAGATCCAGAGAAGGCTGCCTACTAGCGACTGGAAACTCTTCACGCTGGGGTGATGATTGCGTGACTTGGTCGGCAACAATTCGTCAAAACCTTCGACATCGTCCACACTAAAAATCGGTGTGTGGGTCGAATTCATATTTCCAAAATCATGTTGGACCAGGAGCTCATCAATAGCAGTCTCCTGGTCTAAACTGTAGCCGTCATGAAAGTTTCCGGCAATCCGAACACCTAGAAATTTGTTAACCACCCCAAGATCCTTGAGCTCGAGAATCTTCATATCATCGAAAAATGTATCCACTGCTTCCAAACGGGTTCCGGTGACCAGTAGGTCATCTACGTATGCCCCGAAAAGAACGGTGCCGTCCTCACCACGCTTAACAAATATGCAGGTGTCCGTGACACACTGCTGGAAGCCCAAATCTTCAAGTGTTTGACACAGCATCTGGTGCCATAAACGTCCACCCTGTTTGAGTCCATAGAGATTTATCTCTAGTTTTAGCGATAAGTCATCACTTGATTCCACATCGAAAGTTTCGAGAGTTTCCAACGAAATATCCATCCCTTGAGGGATCTTAAAATAAATTTCATAATAGTCCTCCGTTTTCGCTTTAGAGTAGGCGCTCGGCACATCGCCGTGCCGCGCCGGTACCCCCCAAATCTGGGACATCGCCAAAATAACCCTGACATTGTCCACTTCCATGACTGTCGAGAATGTGAAGAGGTAGTCTTGACCGTAAAACTGCCGATCATCGCGTGCCACCAGTCGAGCCTTATAGCGCTCGACCGTGCCGTCAGCACACAACTTGGTCTTGTACACCCACTTCGTGGGTAGGAGTTTTTTGTCGGGACGACGCTTGACAATCTTCCAAGTGCCAATATCTGTAAGCGCCTTCATCTCCTGCTGTTCCGCCGATGTCCACAGATTTGAATATGCGCCTGCATGCGCTTCCTTAAACGTCTTGGGATCGGGGACTCCAACCCGAGGCACACCTCCTGGTTCGTTTCCGTCAATCACCGCGTAAACAACCATTTTGTCATCAATCACATCAACTTTGGCCTCCTCCTGTTCGTAAGCCAGGTCATCATTCCACACGTCAATGTCAATTTCTTCAACTGCATTCAACTCATTTTGGGCCGTCTTGCGCTTCTACTCTTCATAGGCGGCCGCCTTTGCTGTTTTCTTGACTTCCCGCCCCGATTTTCTGGGGCGCTGTTCACCGTTTGCGCTTGTACCTTGCGCTACAGAATGTCCGGGTGCAGCTGAAGTGCCTTGAGATGGCGTTGCACCTGTACGCTGCGCGGCTTGGTGTGCCAACTCTTCCTCATCCGCCTCACTTAATGCTTTGGTGATCTGGTCACTCGCCGCCTTGTCTAGAGTCTCAATAGCACTGACATGGCGAGTGACCGTAACCACCCTGTCGCGTAGGAGTAACACTTTAACCCCCTTGGTTTCGTCGCTTCGTCCAAGGATCAGCGCTTTTTCTGCGTGCTTGGAAAGTGTTTTCTTCCGCGCGTTTCGCCACACCATACACGGCGAGCCAAATACGACAATCTCCTTTAACGATGGCTTCTTGCCCGTGAGCATCTCAAACGGTGAAATTCTGCCAGGATTCGACCGGGTCGGGGTACGATTTAGGATGTACGAGGCGTATTCCTCTTCCTCAGACCAGTACACCAACGGTACCCCCGACCCAAAAATCATGCACCGGACCATGTTGAATATGGTCGGGTTCATGCGTTCAGATTTTCCATTGGAGGCTGAGTTCCCAGCCTCCGTAATCTGCCGTCGAACGCCGGTCTTCTTGCAAAATAATTCGACTGTCTTGTATTCGCCTCCACCATCCGTTCGCAAACGTAAATCCGGCAATTAAACTCATTTTCAAACCATGCGAGAAAATGTTCAAACATCTTAGCCGCTCTATCTTTTGTTCGAGCGGCGAATACCCGAACGTAACTTGAAAAATGGTCCACGAGCATCACTAAATAGCGGTTTCCACGCCTGTCGCGCGGTGTGATCGGACCCTTTAGGTCGCTGCATATCACACCGCCGACGCGTTCAATTGGTGAGTTCTCACTCGAATCAGCTTGTGGCTGAGGCTTCCTTGAACCTTTTCCCTCGGCGCAGGTCAGGAAGTTTGGCCGACTGTTGTCGGTTAACTTGATGCCTGACCTGGGGTCCTTGGCTAATTTCTCGACCGTGTAGTAAGCCAAGTGACCCAGGCGGACGTGAAAATGATGTAACGATCCTTCCTGTACATCATCATCACTTTTCACAGCGACAACGTTCAGCAACATATGCTTGAACTGTTACGCGCGTCCGCCCAGCCCTTCCGGAATCAGATTCGCCACAAATATAGATTCACAAATTTCAATCGGGAATAAAATGTTCCCATTCCACTGTATCGCCAATTATCCATTCGTATTTACCATTTCGGACCCTTTTTCATGCAGCTTGCCAAGCTAAATCAAATTTTTGGCAAGCTTGGGTGCGAAATATACTTCACTAAGCTCGATTGAAATCGGATCGGCACCAGGCGTGACCAGATTAATTTTGCCAACCTTAGTCACTGCCAATTTGCCACCATCGGGCAACAAAAACCATCTTCAGGTCCACACGTGACAGCATCCACAAGTAGGCTTTCATCAGCCACGAGGTGCCGGCTGGCACCGCTGTCAACAATCCACGTCGTAGCAGATGGATCATCGTCATTGTTTACTGCACAAATTTCCACCGTGGATAGCGCAACCTTCCGATTCCATTGATTTCCGGAACTTCCTTGGTCTTTCGCGCCCTTCTGTGACTTCTTGCCCTTTTGTGGACACTCGCGTCTCACATGCCCCGGCTTTCCGCAGCCGTAGCATTTTCGAACGTGTTCGGTGTCCGTCACCGAATTTGCATGTAGTCGAACTGGTAACTTCGACTTCACCGAATCTTCATCCAGCTCCTGCGCCCAGGAAATGAGTTCCTGCGCATGGCACAGGTAGTCCTCCCGCAAAGGGTTGTACCTGGCCATGATCGATGTCTTCAGGCGAGGAGCCGCATATTTAACAATATTTTCCACAATAATACGCTCACCCAGCCCGCTCTCGCGAGCCAAGGCCACCAGGTACAGGTAGTGCTCAGTCCAGGCCCGCTTAGGACTCTTTTCTGAAGCGAACCACACTGCAGCCTGGTGGGGAAAAATCGTCACACGAAATGCCATATGCATAAAATCCAAAATTCCGAGTAATTCAGGGGAAACTTGCCACCACGTGCCAATGTTCGCACGGAAATAATCAGCTGCCACACCTTCAAGGTGATCACCCAGCTTATTTACTTTCAGGCGTTCAGTCCATATGAACCCCGAGGTCATCTCCGCTATTTCCACCGCTTCGATGAACAGATAAGCCCATTGCTTAATACCGGCACCGAGTCCGGGGAATATCTCCACCCCGGAAAACTTCTCGATGCGATCTTGGGTACCTTGGCGCAAGTTGGCTGGATGGGCTGCTGTGCAGGCGCGCGGGCTGACTGCCTAAACTCCATTCCGGGCGCCTGTGCACCTCCAGCATTTGCTTGATTTATTTGCGGGAGCCTCGCCGGGTTTGGCCGAGCTGCTCTACCGACTTCTATCCCGATGTCATCGGTCAAATCATGTATCTTCATCTCCTTGCCGAAGGCCCACAATTTTTGAGCGACTCCCGGAACACACTGTTCCGGGTGGCAAGGAGAGAGTCCTTCGTCGGTGCTGCCGGTGCGGCAGGTGCTGCAGGCGCTGCTGCCGCATTTGCAGCGGATGCACGCGCTTGTGCTAGCTCTATCGACGCCATGCGAGTCCTCATATCCACCATGCCATTCATGATCGCCCGTAAAGCCGCTTCCGGCTCAAAATCTGATTCACCGCCGCTCTCTCTGTCATCCATTTTCCACACGAAATCACTTCCAAAACAACAGCAAAAAACACTTCCAACAATTCAACTAGCCCTATAACCGTGAGGGGACTTTCGATAGTAACGAGAACTGTAAATCCACGAGAAATATCCACTCAAAAAAAACAACCGCAGGAAAATACCTGCTTGCAAACTTGAGACGACTTAAAGAGACACTTCCAAAATCACGAGGCCACTTGGGCTCATAACCTGTAGAAAAAGGCACTTGTGTTGGCGTAGGATTAGTGATCTGGATGGGCTGTAGCGGCTCTCAATAGCCGTATCCCTTAGTCCCTTGTGCGTGCGTCCCAAAAGATAAAAGTAAAAGTCAAATATATTATATAAAGTTAAAAAGTTAAGTCACTAAATCAGGCTTAAACTACCTAAGCGCAAGAGACTTAAATCTGTGCACATATAAAAAAATTATCAGCCAATCCGTTTCCATCATTCGGTTTACCTGTAAAGCCAACATTGCTACCCCGGAAACCGACAGATATTCCCTTTAATGTCTAACGTTACCCCAACAAAAAATTAAAATGTGTTCGTGTAGGGATCGTCGGTGGCGGCGCTGCAGGATCATCGATGGGTAACCGCCCTACCGTAGAGTTTTGCGAGAACGGAAAGGATCGTTTGACTATATAAACCCAGATACGACTAATTTGTAAGATGGGAACTTGGCGCCTACTGTGACTGAGGAATTACTGAGGAAGTTTTAGAGGTTTGTCCCTATGTAGATCGCTTCTAAAAGCAAAATGATAGCGTGTGAGGCTGCTGTTTGATGTATTTACAGGCAGAATTTGGAAAGTAGGGAGAGATAATGTGGTCTAGGTCTGAAGAAGAGCGTGCACGTAAGCGTGACTGTGGATTCGTGAGCTTTTACGTGCGACGTAACGCAGAAGATGCTTGCATTAATCTGGATAACAAGGAAGTGCGTGAAGTTGGATTTTCTCTGACGTAGCATGTACTCAAATATTGTGGATTAAATCTGTGTAGTTGGACGACAAGCGTATGATTGTTATCTGGGGCAAAGCAGTTAAGATTTATCCTCGAGAACGCAATTCTAGAATTCTTCCACCGTCATCAGCTATTCCTTTTGTGTTGCAGGTGGAGCTGCGGGTGGCGTCTCCGGTGGTGCAAGCGGTGGCATCGGTGCATCTGGCGGAACTCAGAGGCATTGGTGGCGATATTTGTTCTACTTAATGATTCACTCAAAATAATACAATTTTTTGTTCATCACGGTGATGTGTTTTCGCTACCCTAACACTGGAATTGACTGAATTACGTAGAATAGTCAAGATCCATCCTGACTTTCTTACTGACTTTACAGATGGCAGATAACACAGAAACTGTACGTGAGCGGAGAGCTCGCCTTGCAAGAGAACGACGGCAGCGTCGGACAGCAGTGGAAAGGGAGGCAGAAAACGCGCGTCTTAGGCTGCGTACAGCAGAACGGCGCGCGGCCAGAGAAACAGCAGAGAGGGAGGCAGAAAATGCGCGGCGACGCCAGGTGTATGCCAATCGTCAGGAGAGCATGGATCCTGCCGTCCAACGTGCAGCTATCCCAGAGATTCCACGTGCTGGACAGGACTTCGATGGCACGAGCGAGCAATTACGGCACTCTCTAGGACGTATGAGTGCGCAGTGCGTGCATTGTGAGGCATTACACTGGACAGAAGAACGCACAACTTGATCATAGGACAGAAACCCCCATTTCACCATGTGTTGTAGTGTTGGAAAGGTGCAGCTTCCGTCAATTAGCCCGCCACCGCAACCGCTGCGCGATCTCCTCGAGGATCAAACGCGCGAGGGAAAATTATTCCGTGAACAAATTCGGATGTACAACAACGCCCTTTCTTTCACGTCAGTTGGCGCCAAAATTGATCAAAGCTTGGCACAGGGAGGTGTGTACACATATCGGCTGCAAGGAGAGCTGTATCACTGCTTGGAAGCGTACTCCCCGCCTTAGGTAACGCACCAAAATTCGCACAGCTGTACATCCACGATCCGCAAATGCAAGCAGCAAGCCGGCTCTCATTCTTTGATCAGCTTGACCCTGTGATACTGGCAATCCTTCAACAGATACTCAAATAGCATAACCCTTATGCTCAGCTTTATGAAAGCGCGCGCCAGAGATTGGTTGTAGAGACTTCAGCGGAGCTTTATCTCAGATTAGTCACATTGCGTGAAAATGACGCACGGCGATACAATACACCTACCGCCAACGAGGTCGGCGCAATCATTGTGGGCGATGGAATGGATGGAGAAGCATCAACCCACGATATTATTGTAAAAAGGCAAGGTGGGTTGTGGTGGAGTCAAGTTCTAAATCGAATACATTTGTATCGACAACCTGACCACCACCATCGTGCCCAGCCTTCCAACTTACGGGGGGGTACCCCGCGGACCTCCATTCGAAATCTGGTCCGACCGTCCGCTGCTGGCAGACGACCGGTCATCATCCAGAGACACTTGGTCCGATTCACTTAAGACCATCTCACCTTGTGTACCCATTGGAGTGGGCTAGTTACACACTCGGTGGATCGGGATCGCAGATTGATCTGATTCGGTCTTG